>VDFB02148351.1:0-30862 GCA_007258455.2 Sequoia sempervirens
GAAAAATGGTGTCAAATTCAGTAGTGCCTGGGTATTTTCCTGCAGAAAGACAATTCATCAGGTTCTGTTTATGCAAATGGTTGTTGCAACGTGGAAAATGGGAGATTCAAAACAGGGTATGGACATCCATCAAAACGTAATGGAAGTGGTATCATTGTCAGATATTACAGTTGGAAATTCTTTGGTTAACATGCATGAAAAATGTGGAAGCATAGACAAGGCACGTGAATCATTTGACAGGATGCTTCAAAGAAATGTGATCTCATGGAATTCTATGATTGCAGGATATGCACAAAATGCGTTTCTTGAAAAGGATTTATAAACTTTCACTCAAATGTAATTGGCAGGTGTATAGCCACATTCTACAATCTTTTCCAACTTCCTCCCTGCCTATGCCAAAATCAAATCTTTGGAACAGGGTGTGGGTATCCATCTCAGAATAAAGGAAAGAGGAATTTTATCAACTGCCCTGGTAGACATGTATGCAAGATGTGGAAGCATACACAAGGCATGTGAATTGTTTCACAAAATGCCTCCAAGAATTGTTTGACAGAAGTAAACCCAACTACCCTGGTAGATGTGTATGCAAAGAAATAAACCCAAAGGTTTAAATGGAAAAAAAATCTTAACACAATTTAGATCAGTACTCTACCTACTCTTCATTCAGATGAGGCATTTTAATATCTGTAAAGATGTGATGTTCATTCAACATTATATTTGCAGTATCTTGTTTTCATCTATATTTTTGTTATGTTTAGTGTATATGAGGGTAGATTGATATCTATTTTAGCTTTATATTAGTATGGATTAATGGTTTGAATGTATTATTTTAGTATATGATCAAATTATTTTGATGTATTTATTAATGTAAAATTTAGTTTATTAAAGTGATAGGTCTTATTTTCTTGTTTAGAATCTTGTTGTTTATGATCTAAATAGTTTATTCAACTTCAATAAAATCATAGGCTTGCAATTTGTCATTTTATTTTAAAATCCAAAATTTCACATTACAAATTTGACAATCCTTGGATCTAACCATTGCTCACTTATAGAAGTACCAAAAGTTTAATTTCATATATCTAGGGTGTGTATTTAAAAATGTAATCCTAAGACATTTGCACATTATGGAGAGTATCATTATAAAATAATGTTTTGACAAGGCATTGAAAATATTCTTCTCCTAATTTTCATATGCATCATTCTACACATCATAAATCAATGAAAAGTGAACCTTCTTCTATCAAGTGTCATCCATGATCATGCTAACACTTCAAGGTACATTATAGTACAAAATATCAATTGGCTTATTCGCAAGACTAGCACTTGACATAGTGATATTCATTTTCCTATTGATGTAAGGGTATATGGTTGGAAAGTGAAATCCTACGAGTCATCAAATTTTGTGAGTAAACTTTAGCAAGTGTGTGGAAGAAGGAAGATTATGCAATGACATGCATTGTGCCTATGAGTGCTCCATGATTGATAAACCCACATTGTGTGTGCATAATAACAAGAAGATTAAGCACAAATGTTGATAGTCAATGCAATGTCCACATGTTAGTTGCACACATGGTGATACATGGCAATCAAACAAGACCAAAAGTTAATTGTTGCATGTTATTGGATGATCGTCATTATTAACTACTAAAATTTTTAGATTTGCAATAGAATTCATGTCTTTAATGCATTAGATAAAGTTCAAAAAAATTGAATGTTGGAGCATACTACATTAATAAAAAATGGTTGGTTTTGGCCACTAAAATCTCATTCTAAAATTTAATAAATAACAATTTTGTGTAAATAGTCAAGGTTGTCTTGTTGGCCTTAAAATGGGAGTTGAATCTAAATATATAGTCAAGTTTGAATATTTATGTATTTTACCCATAAATTTGTAATCTTTTTTGTTCAAATTATTGAAAAGCATTGTTCTTTTACCACATCTCCTTGTGTTTCCTTCCTTGTTGTGAGTGTGTTCTCCATTGTGAACTTATCTTTGCTATATGACTAGGCATACTGTCACTTGGGACCTCAAATTATAGCTGTATCATATTATGTGGCTCTTGTAGCCTAAGGTTTGGTTTGTGGAGAGGTGAAAGCACCAGATGACATTGACTAAAGTTTACAACCAAGAGATTTATATCCTCCATAAAATCTAAGGATGGGTAGAAGGTAGTGTAGATTTCCTCCAATGTGTAGAAGGTGTGGTGTGCATTTTTTATAAGATGGCTATTGAGGAAGGAGAGAATGAAAAATAGAGGAGTTATTGTCAATAGATGAGGAAGGAACTAAACAGCTAAAATAAAAAATCTCAAGAAAAATTTGTGTGACCTTGGAGGCAATGGAGAACACTCCATAAAGAGATGTGGGTGCAAACTAGAGTGATGATAAGGCACAAGCTATGCACATGGACAAGGTTGATGAAGACCTAGAATATAAGGAAGACTCATGAGAACCATTTTTTAGATTTATGACATTTGGCATATCCCTTAAGTTACTAGAAAAATAGACCCATTTCTTTTGTTTATTTACTTAATCCCAATCAATTTGTCTATAGCTAAGAAAGTAAGGATTGATGGCATAGTCACTTATTTTAGTAAGTCATTATAAGCTTCTCACTAGTAACATTCTAGTCCTATTTAGTGAGAGTAGTGTTGGGCTCAAGAATGCATGGGTGGTTTTAGTGTTTGTTTGAAACTCATACTAGTTATTAAACATTTGTAGTGGTAGATTGTTACAATTAAGTGTTCATGATTGAAAGTGGGGAAAATTAATTTAATTATAAATCCGGAAATTTATGGGAGGTGAGACGAATAGTTGATGTAATCTTGATTTGACACAAATAGAGCTTTCCCCTTAAGCATGTGGGAGTCCTCAAACTAGCTATATCAATACAAGATCTTTTTAGTCACATTTTTAAAAAAATCACTTTTCCTTCAAGAAACTAGTCTCATATGTTCCACCATGAAAGGATTTTGATCAACAATAATAAATTTATGTGGGCCATATAAAATTCAATGATCAACCTTGGTAACACTTGGCATTTTTTTGGTTATATCTTCATACGGTGAGCTTTCACTTGGACCATTGATTTTCTTTTGCATCACCTTTGGTGCAATGAGCTCTCAGTTGCATTTATGGTTCATATAACCACCCGACTTCACTCATGCGAACCAGTTATTTATGGGTGTTCTTGCTCTCATCTCACTGCAATTTCTAGTTTTCATTTTCCTTCTCTGGTATTAGTAAGAAGAGCCATGCAAACTTCATTCAGAGTCTATATTCCGCCAAGATATCTGGAATTAAGAGATGATAGACCGTTCTCCTCAAAAAAGCTCAGTAAAACTTGTATTTTGGAATGTAAACCAGTGGAAGATTCAATTAGAATAGTCCTGGGGCACGGTTGGTTGGACTTTCATGTAATGTCTCTTCCTCATGAGGTAGCCTCCTGCTTTGTTTCTAATCTGATGGATGTGCTTTGGTGTAGCGAAATGGTAAAATTTTTGGTAGGTTCTTATATTTTCCCTCATGTTTGTCCTCTTTCCTCTCTGCAAAATGCTTTGGAAGGTTATGATATTTTGAAAGGATCTAATCTCGTGAGTGGTGTTTTATGTCATCAATTTCTCATTTCTAACCGCTCAATTATTGCTCTGCTAAACACTATGGCTAATGGATTGTTGGATGATTATTCTTATGATTTCATAAGGAGCCTTCATAGGCTCAAGCCTTGCCTGAGACACACGATCTCCACTATGCTTTTAGACTTGTTTGATTCTGTGCAGTTTCTGATAAGGCATGCCCTCACAGAACCACATTCCATTCAATATTTCTCACCTCCTGTCGATTTGGAGTCTTCAAAGGAAAGTGTTGTGTACTCTTGAACGAAGTTCGCAACTCTCTTTCTTTCTTCTAGACGTGCGACCTTGGTTCCTATTATGTGGCTTCATCTTCCACCACCTTTTCTCTGGCCTTCTACTTCTTCCTATGACATCTTTGTGATTATCAAATAGGAGCTTTTTTTGTCTTGTAAATGTTCCTCTACTATCACTCGAGCTATTATGATGTAAGCTTTTGTATTACAATGGATGATCTCCTATCATCGAACCCTTATGGGG
The DNA here is from genome assembly GCA_007258455.2 of Sequoia sempervirens. Classification (NCBI taxonomy): domain Eukaryota; kingdom Viridiplantae; phylum Streptophyta; class Pinopsida; order Cupressales; family Cupressaceae; genus Sequoia; species Sequoia sempervirens. The sequence goes on from VDFB02148351.1 coordinate 4,113, forward strand.
TTTTCCTTTTGTTTAAACTAGTAACCCTAATCGAGAAAGTTCTATGTATACTTGGGTCCACTACTCCTTGTATTTGTCCATTTTAGATGGATTTTTTTCTCTCTTGGCAGTTTTTTTGCTTCATCTCTCCTGCCGAATTTTGATATGTAACTCTTTATTTTAATAATAAATGTTTGTGGCTTGCACTTTTTTTTAAAAAAATCAATGATCAACCAATAGTACTTTTCCTATAACCCTATATGGAAAGGGCCCCACCACAAAAATTCATGGCTCTGAACTAGCCAACGGTTCATCTATAAGAGCTTGGAAGCTTGGAAAACACATATAGAGTACAAGAGGTTGTAATGTTTTTTTTTTAATGTCATCATCCATTAGGCATGCTAACTCAATAAAGCATAGGGTAGAGGACTCATCATAGATGATATGTAATATTATCAACCAATACAACATGTTATTTTGACACTCTATGGAGCCTCATATGAGTACACACATCATTAGATCATGTTTTCAGCAAATGATTGGTGCATTACTTGGAGGAAAATTTCCAAACAATCCTTTTGGGTTGAAAAAGTATGCAATGTGGTGATTTTATGTAATCATTGAGCCTAACATCTACATACTTGGGGAAAAAAAAGTGAGGGTCATCCAATGGTGCATAAGGTCCTTGAGAAATTTCATGGAGCTACTTAGGATTTGTGTGAATTATAGGATCAAGTGAATATTAGAGGATTCACTTTAGGGACACTAATGTGTTTTGATAATGACTACAAATACGCAAGCCATTAGATCAAAACAAGGTCAATGACCACCATTCTCTTGGCCAATTTTACACTATACAATCATAGAAAACACCAAAAAATAACTTATAAAAGATAAAATATCATCATAGGCACATCACATCTTCCAACATGAGGTTAAAAAGGAAAAAAGAAACAATGTTAATTGATACTTGAGTAGTATTAGAATCTCAACCAAATTTTTTTGAAGGGGATAATTATTCAAAGGGTCTAATTTATTTTCAGTAATAAGCTCATGAAGAAGATCTTCAAACCTAAACATGGCATATGATTTATCCTTTAACAATGCAGCTTTGATGGGTTCCCTAAACTTTTAATTTATACATTAATTATTAATATCTTATCTTAGTTCTAAATTAGGAAACAATATGAAAGATCTAAGTTAAGTCAATTCTTTGACCACGTGACATTACACACTACACACACATGAACATGGTGGAATTACATTAAAATATTAAGGCACTAGTGATAAGGATTCCCTTCACCAATATACAACTAGAATTATAAAATCCTAATGAAATAATTAAAAAGAAGTTGTTAATCCCTCCAAGGGATGATACAACTCTAATCAAATTTCAAATTTGCAAATAATCTAAACATTATCTTAAAATTTAACCTAAATTCATTGGTTTGGGATCTTAAATTGATTTGTGATTCTTTCTACTCATGTTTTTAGTACTATTATCATGAATGTGTTTGATCTTGCATATGGGTTAGTCTAAAAATAATCATTCAAATTTATACTTGAAACATATACAAATGGGTGATGTGTGTAATAAAAATGGATTGATAACAATGCACCTATTTTCCTAGTTTCATTCAAAATGTGTGTTATAGAGGACAAATCTAAAAATAACAAAACTAACTATTAAAATGCAGATCTAGAAAGGGTAAAATGTTATGTACCTGTCACTAAAGATGTTTTTTCAGACCTCACTGAGGACTCATTCGCCTTATGGAAAATGGGTCCTAGCTATGGCTCCTGAAAATTAGTTTCTAGGTTATGTTATGCTTAGTCAGCACTCCCAGATTCTAGTTGTTCATAGTCGAAGATCCAGAATAAAACTTTTAGATCAATTTTTGTGATTTGACAACTTTTCTTGCAACTTTGATAACTTTGCAACTTTCTTCAATCTTTCTCTTCAAATGATCTTCAACCTAAAACCTGCAATCACACATCAAAGAGAGAAAAATGTTGTTTATTAGGGAATACGGGTTTGCCTTGGTCAAACCCCATTTTGGTAATTAAACCTTGTGATGAAACAATGAAACATGAAGGATGAAACAATAAAACATGAATGATGAAACAATGAAACATGAAATAATGAAACCTTAGTTGAAACCTTGGATTTAACAAATCTGCAAACTAGCATGAAGTGGCCTCCATGGATGTAGATCTTGATCATGAAACTTGATGTAAAACAATTCCTTTGATATGCTTGATTAGATCTTGAACACTACATCACCATATTAGCTCAAACAACATGCATGATGCAAATACATCTTTGACATGACAATGGAATCTTGATTGTTGCAATAATCTTCAATAATCTACCCTTGAATGCCTTGACAATGCTCTTGAATGCTCTCAATAATTCTCACTTGAATGCTCTTATGATAACTTCAAATTTCTAGGTGAAACATAATGAAATAGCCTTGTATTCATACATATCTTAAGATTAATTCTTGAAATTCAAATATCACAAGTTGACATTGAATTATAGATTTGAAATCATTAAAATACCACCAAAAACATATTCAAAAGAGGAGTCCTAGGTCTAAGTGAGGACCCATTCGCCATATGAGGACCCATTCGCCCTATGGAGAATGGGTCCTAGGTCTCTTACCTAGGACACACATCTTCCAAAGTTAAGTGTTGTGAAATGGTATTTAAATGAATGTCGAGTTGTATCCCTTTGAAATTGCATTTAATTAGGCTTGGATTTGAATTAAAGGGGCCAATTAAGGAAAATTAACCTCAATTAATTAATAAAGCCTTAGATTAGTATGAAAGTGTAAAGGAACACTTTACAACACCCTAAAACAAGGCACAATTAAGTCCATTTTATGATTAATTATTCCCAAATTAAGTGTGAAAAAGGGATACTTTTTCCTACACTACAATACTAAGTAATTTTAGAATCAAATCCTTAATCAAAATCATGCCTACTTTGAACTACTTATGTTATAAGATATTGTTATAAAAGGTGATATAGTTAGTATAAGAGTTTATCATAATTCATTGGAATTAAAACTAAAAATCAATTTAGTTTATGTCATTTAGGATCATAATTCACAAGGCTCTAAGATTTATATCCTCATACTAGTTTAGACAAAAAAAGGGAAACATCAAGGCATTGCATTTGTCCCCATATTATGGAGTTCCGCCTTAAAGTTAGAATTTAAAAATAATAATGAGTATATAGCAATTGCATTTCTTAGATTTCTTCACATGTTTCCAAATTAGTCCTATAGTGATCCCATAGCACCCTAACTTGAGTAATGTTATATAGTTTCAAAGCCAAACTATGTGTCAATCCAACATTTGGTTTGTTTCTACCTAAAGTTTGATATTACATACATTTGCTAGAAAAACTAGTTAATCACATGATTTAGTTTAGGAAGATAATTTTGAAACTTAGATACATAGAATGAATCATATAGTCTACATAGGTATGTGATGGTACAACAAGTGTGTAGGAAACTAGTCTCATTTGTTCAAGAATTTCAACAGGGACTATATAATTGTAGTGTAGAAAAATGTACCCCTTTACATTTTCTCACTTGTTTCAGCCCTCTTAATTAAAATTGGACTTAATAATGTTTTAAAATTTAGTGTTGTACAAAATATACCTCTTTACATTTTCACACTTGTTTAGGCCCTCTTAATTAAATTGAGCTTAATTATGCCTTAATTATCCATTTAATTTATTTACAAGCCCATTAAATTATATTTTTTGAAGGGGAAGCCTAACAATAATTCATGCCAATACATAACACTTCACATTGAGCAATGTGTGTTCTAGGAATTGGGGCCTGGGACGGCGAATGGGTCCTCCCTAGGCCTTGGAACCGATTTTTAAAACATGTTTTAATGGTATTTTTATCATCCCAAATTCAAATTTCAAAGGTCGGCTTGTAATATTTAATTTTTGAGAAATTAAGGATAAATGTCTATAAATACAAGGTTATTTTATCAAATCAACTTGAAGATTTGAAGAGCAATTTCACAAGAGAAAATATTATTGTCAAGAGAATTCAAGAGAAGATTTATCAAGCATTTTTTGCAACATTCAAGATCTCAAGAATCATGTCAAAGTTGTGTTCAATCATGCACGTTTTTGGAGCTAACATTGTGATGTAGGTTTCAAGCATTCAAGTCAAAGATTCAAAGCAAGATTCAAGTATCAAGATCCACATCCATTGAATCTATTTCATGCAAGATCTACATCAAGATTTCAGTCCTTCAAAGGTTTAATCAAGGGTTTGGTGAGTTGCAATATTGCATTGTTCATTCATCACTCCTTTCGTATTTCATTGTTTCATTTCAAAATTTAATTATCAAAACAGGGTTTGACCAAGGAAAACCCCCATTCACCAAAAACAAACAATTTTTCCCCTCTTGTGTTTGTGTTGCAGATCTTAGGTTGAAGGAAAATTGAAGATTAGAAGTCTCTAAAGTGCAAAATTGCAAAAATTGTAAAACTTGTCAAAGTTGCAAGAAAAGTTTTCATCTCACAGAAACTCAGATCCCAAGCTCATTTTCCATCATTTCATGTGAAACCAATGGGAAATTGTATCTCATATCTTTCTTCAGAGGATCCCAAAAATTTAGCTCAAACTTGGCTATCTCAGGACCCATTTGCCATTTTTGGATTGGGGGATGTCCTCAACACTTTGCAACTATTTTTTAGCACTCTACAACTAATTTTGAAGTTTTAAGTGTCTTCCACTCATCCAATTTGCATAAAGTTGATTGTTTCTGTTAGAGAACTATGTTACATCTACGTGAATAAAGTCTTAGGTTACAAATTTGAGGTCATTTGCTATCTTTTCATCTCCCAAAACCCATGTTCAATCATTTTTATCACTATTTTTGTTAAAAAGACACCCTGTGCAACATTTTGATGACATGTTTATAATAACTTAGATTTCACAAATCTGAAGGGAATTTGTGGATTCTCTTAGTTTTATGCTTAATCTACAAGATCCAAGTGATAGTTTGGATTTTGGAGTTGATTTACTATTTTTAGTGTTTCTCCCAAAAGTGCACTTCAATCATATTTACCCCATCCATACACAGGAAATTGCAAGATTCCTCAAAGAATTCACTAACCTAAGGGTTGAAAGCAGATTTTAACTTGAGGGGTCTCATTTCCTATATGAAATAGAATAATAGGTGGGTTCATTACATCATATTTTTCCCTTTCTATTTAGAAACATTCCAAATTTAGTGTAAAACCCCATGCGTTTTGAACCTATGCTTGTTTTCTATGTTTCAATATCTATGATTTTAATATTCCCTTTTAGGTTGTGCTCTCATAAATACTTTATCTCCAATGTTAAAGGTCATATATCTTTTATTTTATTTTGTGTATATATGAGAAACAAGATTCAAATGCAACAAGGACACATGAGCAAAGTAGGCATTAGAAGATGACATGGGTCGAGACATGAATCTCACGTTAGCCACTCCAATTGGGGAATTCGCCGCCAAGCAATGTCAAAATCTCTGTCAGGAAATTGAATTGGCAATTAATGCCACATGCTGAAATGGATTCAATGTGAGCCGGCGAAGCTCACAAACCATCAAGTGGTCGCATTGGTACGCGCGAAAATGACATGCTCAAGTGATATGACAAGAAGGGAATTATGGAAAATACACACTTGGAACACACAGTACTCCCCTTCGTCAGTTGGAGGAGCCGAGGATGGAGGTAGGTAAAAAAGACATCAAAGTGCTAGCTAGCCCTCGGATTTGGCATTGGATGAAGTTTGGTTATTTAAAGAGAAATCTCAGGCTTCCTTCGCACATAAAGATGGAGACCCCCATAAAGTTAAAGTGCACAAAGACGGAAGCGACACTCATTGAATTCATCATGGATCAAAGGTTGAAAAAAATATGCCTGAACAATGACATCTTGTGCCTTGAAGCCATCTGAATGATGCTTGGGCAAAAATTTTGCTTCTCATGCAACAAAACAAAGGCGAATTCTGACATCTCAGCATGTTTTTTGGCATCGTTGTTGGATTTGAACATTCTAAAAGTTAGGTGCCTGGTTCTTCTGTGGATGGTGTTTGTGGCCACGGTGTTGGGAGAGGATCTGGACATGGTGGCAGTGGCGAGGCCTGGAGTTGGGATACCATTCCCAAACGATATGATCAAAAAGGTTTCAACAGAGCGCCCAGGTGGATTGGCAGTTGTTCATCATGGATGTGGAGGGAGAGCAGTTGGCTCGCCATCGCCACTGGGCCACAATAGGTGTGGATTTCTTGTGCAAGCGACTGGGAGTGGATGAGGCGGAGGGTCTTCAGTGGCTCAGGGATTTTGCAGACCTGGTAAATCAATGAGCTTCTACGATGATAATGACTGAATGTGCATTGTGGTGGCTGGCAAAATTTTGTGAACGGGGGTGGGATGACTAGTACTATAGGAAGCTCAGCCCAGAAACATGAAAATCTTAACCAAAGATGTAATTTTGCTCGATATCAATATAGGCAGCTCATTTGTGTTTTACCTATCCCAAAAAAAAGATTCAAATGCAACAAACAAGAACCTTTGTAACTTGCCTCTATATATACCTTCATTTGAGCTTGATAAAGAGGGTGAAGCACCCAAAATCTTGAGAAATATTCAATTACCTCATAAGAATCCTATTGATGTACTCTTAGATAAGTTGATGGTATATGGTTGCTCTTCAATTTGACAACATGACTTTGGAATGGAAACGTTTTATTCAAATGGATTGCGGACAATTTGATTTATAGGTGTTGAGGATGGAGGATCAAGGGTTAGGATTTGATTTGATGATCAAAGGCTAGGAGTGTTTAAGAGATTAGGTTGAACAAAACTCCTCCAAGTAGAATCATGTGATTGGTGCACTTAGAGAGGAAGAGGATAAAAGAGATTTGAATGGCTAGGATTGGCTTGACTAGATCTAAGGGATGAGATTGAGTCCTCTCATACATATGTGTAAAAGATCATGGGGAAGAGATATTATGACAAGTTTCCTCTCACACATGTCTGAGGACACATAGAGAAGTGGGATTCTGATAATTGTACTCTTGCATATGTGTGAGAACACATAGTGTCATCTCAAACATGTGTGAGAACACATAGGGAAGTAGAATGGAACGTTTGACTCCTCTCACATATGTGAGAGATCACATGGGGATAAGGGATGGCTCGACGTGTGACTTCTCTCAAATGTGTGAGAGATCACATGGGGAAGATAGACATGACAAGTTTCCTCACACACGTGTGAGATCAAATGTTTAAGGTGGAGGTTTGGGATTTTCTAGAATAAATGGATAGATAAGATTTTATTATATGATTTTAGGGATAAGTGGGATTCAATGTGGTTAATTCAATTAAATAAGTAAAAAGGAATGTAGGAGGATTAATTAGTTTTTGTATATTTTGATTTTTCTTTAGAACCCATGTGAAGTAGTATCTTCAAATAAGGTGACATTGGGATTGTTGAAAGTTTCTTTCTTATTCTTCTTAAAAGCATAAAGATGAAATATTCCTTGTTTTAATATATATGGAGGAATGAAATTATCTTTCTCTTGCTTTATTAGTTGAGAACAAGGGTTATAAGTTATTTTTTGTGCTTAGGAGCATTAGGAGGCACTGAAGAGGGCTTCATGTGCTCCTTATTTTTCCTTTTTAAAATTTTTATTGAGTATTTGTCATAGACTCATTTGGTATAATTAATAAATTTTATCTTTGTGTTCACAAGAAATAACTATTTTATGTTCCTTACACTTATAATCATAACAAATATCCTTGAGAGTGTCCAACGTCATTTTCAAGTGTGAAGTGACTTGACTCTAAAATGTAATCATAATCATTTGAATCATGTGGATTATCTTAGAAATATTGCAATCATCATGAGAAAGATTATGTTAGTAACATCAACATGTGATAAAAAAAATGCTAAATATAATCATCATAATTGCAGTCCTAGAGAGAAGCATTGAAGTTTTTTTACCAATATAGTAGGGTAGTGAAAAATGCCAAAAGATATGCCTCCCAAATAAGGGACACCATCAAAATACTATAAAGTATTTAGACATGTATGTAGAGTATAGAAACTCCAAATCTCAACCAATAATATTAGATGGATTATAATCTAATAGAGTGTTCTCATCTTATTTATGTGGTTTGCAACCACCTTTAATATTTTGAATTTTAGCATGATATGATGTCATTTAATGTGTTTGATATATGTAGAATAGTAGAAAGACCCTATATAATATTGTTATTGTACTTGTGGATTTAGATTCACTTGTTCTTTTTTAAATATATTTTAGTTTTTCTTTGGAACTCATATGGAAGTAGCACCTTGAAAAGAAGTGGCAATGGGATTGTTGAAAGTTGCTTTCTTATTCTTCTTTGGAAGATAAGGGGGGAATCATCCTTGTTTATGAAAGAATGAAATTATGTTATTCTTTCTTTATTGATAGTAGTAGTTACAAGTTGGTTTTTGTGCTAGAGTATTAGGAAGCAATGGAGAGGACTTTATTTTCTCTATATTTCCCCTTTTATTTTTTGTTGATTCTTTTGTTGCACATGCATTTGTTATAATTAGTTAATTATATCTTTGGTTTCGTAAGGAGCTTTACTTGATGTTGGTTACATTTGTAGTCAGGAAATATCATTGAAAGTGACAACATATTTTGAAATGTTCCTGTTCCAAAGCTCTCATTTTGCACAGTCTGGCTTTACACCTGCAATTGCATTTGGTTGTGAGTTTCTAAAACCTTTTCAACAAATCAATTTTGTTAATATCCCATAATCAAGGAATTTCATGAGAATAGTGCGCTTTGAGGGATTCTGTGAAACAGTTCGGGTGCCTTGTCTATGCTTCCACGTTTTGCATATCATGCAATCATAGCATTCTATCAAACAATTCTTGGAGGAATTTTATCAAACAGTTCACATGCCTTGTCTATGCTTCCACATTTTGCTTACATGTCTACCAGAGCAGTTGCAGCTGCAACCTGCAACATCTAATAAAATTCCTATTTCCTTTATTCTGAGATGGATGCCCACACCCCATTCCAAAAATCTGATTTTGGCATAGGAAGGGAGGATGTTGGCAAAGATTGTGGAATGTTGCTTTACACCTGCCAATTACATTTTTGTTAAAGTTTATAAATCCTTTTCAAGAAACGCAATTTGTGCATATCCTGCAATCATAGCATTCCATGAGACCACATTTCTTTGAAGCATCCTATCAAACGGTTCACATGCCTTGCCTATGCTTCCACATTTTGGAAGCATTTTAACCAGAGCATTTCCAACTGTAATATTGGACAATGATACCACTTCCATTACGATTTGATCGATGTCCATACCCTGTTTCGAACCTCCCATTTTCCACGTTGCAGCAACCATTTGCATAAACAGAACCCAATGAATTGCCTTTCTACAGGAAAAATACCCATGTCTCAGAATGATGGCAGCGGCGTTATCAAATTTAAATCTCCAATGAAAACCTATTTTGAGTGGCAAGATTGTTCTGTCATGGAACATAGACATGTTTGCAAAATAAAGCCAGTCAAATGAATAGGAAGATAAAATTACGGGCATCCACCATACTTTCACGCAGGAGCAGTTTTAATTCAAACAATTAACGGCGAATATTGTTTCGATGGAAACGAACGGTGAAAGGAACAAGGCCCACACCTGCCACCTAAGCGGTCAAAGCTTAGTGTGTGATGGTTAAGTCCAGCCCATTCTTACGACAGTGGGCCCAAGAAAAAAATTGTGGTCGGTTCATGCGTATTGCGTTTTTTAAGGTGGTGGGTCCAAAGAAAAAAATTTGTAGTTAGTTCATTCTTATGGTGGTGGGTTCGAAGAAAAAAGTCTGTAAATGTCAAAATATGATAGGGGAGAGGATCTGGTAGTTGACCACCCTAACTTGACGTTTCTCAAAATATTATGTGGAAATTTCAAAAAATTCCCAAATTTTTACAACAGCTTGCTTGACAACGCCCATGCTTATAACTAAGGTTTCAGGGCCACATCATCAAATATGATGCCACATTAGCATGCTTTTTTTCAATGTGTCCAAAAAGGTCCCAAAAAAAGTGAGACCAATACTTGTGCACTATATTATGTTTTATTGGTGCATTGATGTGGCATCACATGATTTGTTGATTTTTAGATCTAAGGAATACGTAATATTCAATTATTGGTAGTTATCATCAACACTAACAACTTTCAAATCACATCTATTGGTTCAATTTTGTCAAGATTATTGGGCATTCAATCAACAAATACTATAACAACTATTGGAACATACTCAACTATTGGGTCCTTTCCCCTAGTAATTAGAGATTTGGATTAACATTTGTAGCTACAACTCTCCTGGCCTTAACTATTTAGATAGGTATTTCATGTTTTTTTTAAATTAGTAAATAAATATCTTGAATATATTTATATAAAAGATTAAGAGATATTATTTTGATCAATATAAGAGTTAATTTATAGTTATTTTTTATTTTAAGATTTCTTTTATTTAAAAATTTGTGTTTAATTTGTTATTGATTACAATTATAAATTATTAGACATAATTTTTTTGGTACAATCAATCTATATTGATTTATTAGATGAATTAGTTTCAGTATAAGTTCATACGAGGGCATGCTTTGTAAGAAAGTGATATTGGTAGAAAATTAGGAAAAGCTGGAGTAATTTAGATTTTAAGATTGATATATCTTGAGTGATTTTTGATGTGGACTCTGGTTGAAAAGAGTTTTCTTGAACAACAATTGCTTGTTCAAAACTCGTTTCTTCATTACTTGTTTAAAAAGAATGAGTACTTTTATTGCATCCCCGTTCATTCATTGATTTTTCTTCTATTTGGTCTCATTGATGTGTAGTTAATTGACATATGATTAAACTAAAATATTGAGGCCACATGCATGATCCAAAGAAAATTTTTCTGTATATTTTTGGCACAAAGGAAATGTAAGTGTTACTTTCATTTTTTTGAAATACAAAGAAAATATTGAATCATTTATGAGAAAATTATTATGTACTAATATGTCTTTTTGGGTAGCATGGAAACTATTATTATGGATTACGTTCATTATGACACATTCATTCAAATATGTTGGTTGTTTCAAATTGAAGTTCTTTCAATAATTAAATTTATTTTAATTTTATACAATTAAATTGAATATCATACAATGACAAGGCAAAAATCCCTTTGAACTAGGACGTAAAAATTATTTATAAGCTTTCCCACCCTAACCATCCTTGATAACATCAAAATATTTGAGGCTTCCATGGTGGTTAAATTTTTTGTAGTGTCATGTTGCTTCATGAATCACCATGTTCGAAACTTCTAGTGGGATTGCCATGTGAGAGTCTTTAAAACCTTACATGTTATATCATCGTTGGATTTTAAAGATTCACACACTATAATTCTAAAAAGACCTAATAAAAAAATATCAAAATAATTGATGAGACTATACTTTCTCTAGCGATACTTTAATTAGGATAGTCATGTTATTGATTGTAGGGTTCACTAAACATTTATTCTAAGAATTGTTGCAATTCTAACGTAATTTCAAATTAAAAAAGGATGTAGTAGTAATAGATTGAATATACACATATGGGATTCCCATGACAAATATGACTTTGTGTGTAAAGATTTTTGAAAAAAATGTGTTTAGTTGCATTATTAGATGAAATTATTAATTCCATATTTTTGTATGTGATCCTAGATTTAACATATTTTTCTTCGTAGCATGAGAATATATTATGGTTAAGGGGATTTTTTCCTTTGGAATGATCATTGGATATTAGAATTGGGGATATTAAAAAATGTTGCTATAGAATCCTTAGTTGTTGCTAAAGTTGTATTCTTTTGTTGATGAGTGTTTGACGCTCCAACAACCTATGATATTCAATTTTGTTCTTAGCAGGTGTAGAGCTCATTTTTAGTTCATCTTGTGTGTGTGTGAAATGTGTAAAGTTAGTATCAACACAAACTTTAATGAAACGATTTATATTAAAGATTCAAAGCAAAGAAGCTATTCTAATTTGCAACAAACTAAATATTCCAAGAACATCGCATTGTCCTCTATTCTTAATGATTCTTTTAACCCTTTGGCCCTCATATTTCTATGTGCACAAAGGCTATTAGAATGACACTTAAGAAACGAGATTAGTATTCAACATGCAATCCAATTTAATGCCTACATGAAACTATATGCAAACAATGATGATGAATGCTATGATGAGTGGAGGATGATGTTTATGATAAATAAAAAAAGTGGAGGTGGATGCTATGGTATTGAACTAGAATGATCTATATATGATTCTACATATGCTCAAATGCAAACTAAAAATGACTAAGATGATACTCCATATGCTCAAATGCAAACTAAAAATGAACTAATCTAAAATGCAACTATGATGCAAGATGGGATGTAAAATGCAACTATGAAGCAAGATTTAAAGCTAAGATGTAAATGCAAAGTAAAACATGAAGTTAGATGCAATTATAAGACTCCAAAATTCTCCCAAGATCCAACGATAAACCTGCATGATACTCTACTTCAAATGTGGATACCAAATACACTACCCAAGGGTTGTATTTATAGCCTTGTCCAAGCATATAGTGAGGTGGCAATAATCAACAGTTTAGATTCAAACAAGAAGAATGGATGGTGAAGATGGAGAGAATCAAGATGTTGTCCCCTTGACCAAAGACAACATGCCATTTGGATGGAAGAATCTCTTGACCAATGGGCAACATGCCATTTGGATGGAAGACTCAAGTGTGGGAAGAGAAGACCATGTGCTCCAAAATTGGTGGAAGTGTGAGAGGAATAAGCCATGTGCTCCAAAATTGGTGGAACTGTGTGAGGAATGAGCCATGTGCTTTTTAAAATGAGTTGAAGATAATTCTAATTAAAAATTAAAGTTATTTAATTTCATGTGACCTTGGTGAGGTGGCACAAAAATTTGTAGACATGTGCTCAAATTCCTAATCGAGATTAGTGAAGATTAATTAAATAAAACAAGCTTATGGAACCTTGTTTATTTAATTAATTTAGAAGAATATGATTTAGATTTGGAGAATTTAGAAAATGAACAATATAAATAAATTGAGAGTTTATTTATATGTAGTCGAAATATTAATTAAATAGCTAGTATTTAATTAATTAAAGGTGATGACCGATTTTAGCTGTATACACATCTTATAGTACCAACTTAGTTTGAGGAAACAGTTGAATGACGAACTCCATGATTGGAAAGTATTCTCTCAACTACATCCTTAGCCAATGTGGCTATGTTTTTAGCAATGTCCTCATTAAAATCATAGTCCAACCCAAGGGTAACAACTATAACTATTTTTCTTCTTGCAAGCATTGGATCTTCTTTAGTGTATTGCTTTGCTTTCTCTACCTTGTCTTCCTCCTACTCTTGCCTTAGATGTTTATGTTCCTCATTTTTAAGATCCATGAATTGGTGGGTGTTTTCATATATTTTATCAATCGTGGTAATAGGATCTTGAATGTCTTCAAGGGATCCTAGATGTTTCATTAAACCAAATGACCTTCAACTATGTTAAAGCGCTCATCTTATTCTTATTCTTCAAATTTAGAGAGATAGAAGGGGAAAGCACTTGTTGCAATTACAAATTTTGAGTGAGAGAGATGGATGATTGATTTTGGAGCTTCACATCATATGGATTCATCACAAAGTATGTCATATTCATTTGAGACTTGTTTATCACCACATACCCTAATGGCAAACAATGCATATATGTGTGTTTGTGGGAAAAGATCTATTAACATGGATGAAGGATCATTCACTCATGTTCTTTCTATGCCTTCCCCGTCAACTAATATCTTTATACCTATTAGATCAAATGTAGGGCACTCCACCTAAAAACCAATCATACACAGACAATAAGAGCTTTAGGGAACACAAGTTACAAAAATATGCAATGTTTATTCTTTTTCAATAAAATAAGTACAAAATATGATTCTCATTATTGGTCAAGTAGGTATGTGAATCAAAAATTGATGTAGACACTACACTTTATTTAAATCTAAAATTGCTCACCACAATTGTGTTATTTTATTTCAATCTGGAGTATATCCTTTCCTCTTCGAAGTCTCACAACTTCACATTGTCTTTGATATTCTGGTTTGATCCAAGGTGGATTTTAGTGTTGTGGGGATTTTCACCACACTAGGGGAGAGGGGCCCATAGTGGAGCACCCTAACTTTACGTTTCTCAAAATTCTATGTGAAAATTTCAAATCAATCCCAATTTTGTACAGTAGTTTATTTGGCAATTCATGTGCTTCTATATTTCGTTTTAGGGTCACATCATCAAATATGATGCCACATCAGCATGCTTTTTGTTGAGGTATCCAAAAAGGGCCAAAAAAAAGTGAGACAGATAGTGGTGCACTAAGTCGTGTTTTATTGGTGCACTGATGTGGCATCACATGATTTATCAGTTTGTGTATTTTATGGATAAAAAGTGTTTTGCAATTAGATATTAAAACTCTCTACTATGGGGCCCATTGAGGACTACTTCTATCCCCACTATTGGACCCTACTCCACTATGGGCCCCTCTCCCCTAGTGATATACTCCATCCCCCAAAATTTTCAAAATCTTCATATCATTTCAAATCTCCACAATGTTTATATTTATATTTCATTGCAATATTTGTATATGCTCATGAAAGTATGGTTGTGGCATTATGATTGTGGTCTTGTGGATTCAAGAAAATTGAAACTTAAAACTTTTGGTTAAATCTATTCTAAAAGGATTCTTTTGTGTTTTGAAAATTAGGTTGTGGAGGTTTTTAGCAAATCGACATTATTTTGTCCAGAGTTGGCACCCTAATTTTTATCACCCAACAAAATGAACAGTGTTGAGCATTGTATGTGTAATATTCCATAAAAACAATTAACAAATCGATGAGTATTAATGGTGTTGGATGAGAATTAACAATTTTAAATGTTAAGTAGGAGGCAATTTTCCACAGCGTGTCAAATTTTAAATGTGCTCTTTTTGTTCACCATTAAAGGGTAACTTGTTACAGTAAGGTTTTCACTCCCTACAATCTACAAATTTAATTCATTTCTTTTAGAGGGATCCACTAACTAGCACAGTAAATATGGAGTGTAGATGAGAAAATCAAATCAATTATGCTGACATGTTGAACAGTGGTGAATATTGAATGTGTAATACTTTTTATTCACAATTATTTTCCCATAGTATATATAATAATTTCATATGTATATAATAATAATTTTTATTCATAATTATTTTCCCATAGTATATATAATAATAAGTATAATTATATTATTTATAATTTAATTTTTATTATATGAAATACATTATATATTATTTATGCTAATATATACTAGGATAAAGGATGTCATAATGTTAAAACCTAAATGTGTTCATTATTAGGATCTTGGCCCTAATTTTCATTTTAATAAACATACTCTAAAACCCTCGTTGAAACCTTATTTTCAGGTTGCAGCTCGCCAAATTGGAGAAGTGAAAGGTCAATACTGGTGAGGAAGAATTTGGAGGAACAAAAACCAATAGTAGTAGGGAAAGCAATAAAAAATGATGAAAAACAGCCAAAAAAATGGCGAAAAATGATGAATGGTTGAGATGTGTTTAACTATCTTGCATACTTCATCCGGAAATCCTCACCATCCATAAACAAAAGAAGCTATGCAAACTACAAATAAGGAAATGCCTTCAACATAATAAAAAACAATTCAGACAGGTAAACAAGTTGGCCATAATTTTTAAATATATACTTATTTTATTTTATTCTATTTTTATTTTTATTTTATTATTAATAATATAAACACACGTTTTTATTAAATTAAGTAATATTATGTCCCTTGGGTGAAAGGGACATAACAAAGTACACTTTCTTTCAGTGTATTTTTTTAGTGTAGAAAAGCACATTCCTCACAAATTTTCCTTTTGTTTTACTTAGGGTCAATGTTTTTAATGTACTTGTATAGGAGCGAATTTGCACCCTCTTGCAAATTCCCCTTTTACATCCTTCACTTTAGAAAAATTAGATCCGACCAAGTAATTCCATGTCCTCATTAGCGCTTGTTTTTAGTTTTAGTGGGAGAATTTTTGTCGGGAACGTGCGCACGACACATGGACGTCTGCACGGCGTGCTGCCATCCTAACAGGATTCCTGCCTCTGGAACCTGCATAGACGTTATGTTCTCCATTGGCGATAAAATGTAACAGGGTGATCCCACAATACTAGTTTACAATTTTTGGCCAAATTGGACATTGAACTAAAAAAAATTAACTAAATCTTCACTTTCGGGCACCTATAGCGGCTAAACCGTGAGGAATTTGAAGATGATGCAAACTAGTGATTTGTGACATTTTGTCTATAGATTCTAAACATTTTTTTTTCAAAAAAATTGGAATCAGATTGCACTTCTTTTTCCATCTTTGAAAACTAGTTTTTAATAGTAAACACCATTTTTAAAGAGTGACATTACTGGCTAACACAACTTTTTTTCTATGAAGGATAAAATTCTAATTTTTTCAAATTTAGATTCATAACTACGATATCTAGTGCATGGAATTGGTTTCATAGAATTTCATTGAATATTTTTTTCTTAATTAAGTTTCAAAATCAAACCAGTTGCAATTTAGACATGATTTACTGGCTAAAACATAACTTTTTGTATGTATCGAAATTCTTTTTTTTTTGTTGGATCAGGGACATCAATATCTAGTGCATCGATATTTTTCAATTTTTTTTATAATCTACTAGATTTTCCACATGTGCTAAACAAAGAGCTTGATTTTTTGAATAAAACCAAAACATATTAAAATTATATTTTATAGATAGCTCGTTTTGAGGACTACCATCATCCAATTGGGTATGTGAAGTCTCCTCCATTTTCATCCTCAATCCAAACTTTGAAAGGAAAAATTTTGCAAAGATTTGGTAGAAGAGGAGGGGAAGGGAGAAAAAGGGGGGTTCATATGGACCTCCTTTCGAGTGAACTGTTGAAAATGGAGGTAATTATGTAGCTTTAAAACTTGTAAAACTATTATACTATAGATCTAAATAAGTTTTCTTTGTTACAATTTCTTTGTGGATGATTATCTGTTTAGATTCATTTTACCATTTGTAGAAATAGACAGACAGTTGTAGAAGAATAAGACCATAAGATAGAAGTCACATAGCATATATCGTGGAGAAACCCTTTTGGGAAAAAACTCCACCATGAATCAATGTATTATTTAATCTTAGAATAAGATTACAATAATTCCAATCCTTACTTGAGATGCTTCTTTTGCCTTCAACAATTCTTCTTCACAACCTGCAATAAAATCTAATACTCTCTTCAGCTTGCTGTAATAAACAGACAATAATGAGCCTTGTAAACTCCAAAGAGTTTATAATTACAAAGCACAATGCTTATCTCACAAAACCCATGCCTATTCTTTGCAAGTAGAGTTCTACCATGAAGAACAATGTCAAAACAAGTCCTTCATCCATTTGGGCATCCCAAACTAAATTCATAACTCAACGTTGATTATGAAGATATCTTGTAAGCTTATCCTCAAAGTTCACGCCCAAGAATGAGCCCACTTAACTCGGCCTTATAAAATATCTTATCATGCAAAACTGTTAACTCCAAGATGCCAACTTGGGTGCCCAAGGTGGGTCCAAGTCAATATTTATTAACTAAAACATATCTCTCCACCATTCATGCAAATATCATGCATGATTGATCATCCCTTGTTAACTAAAAGTAGTCACTTGTTATATGTCATGCAACTCAAGTCATTAGCATGCAATTCAAGTCAACTGAAGTCAACTAACATGCAACTCAAACTAACTACATGCAACTAAAGATAATTGAACCATAACTAAACTAAACTGAACTGATCTAAACTGATTTGAACTCCATGCATGTAAATTTCAATCCCTAACTTCTAGGATCTTTACATTCATTACATAAGTGTTATTTTTTTCTCCAAACAATTAACTTAACTCAAGGTGGGTTCCACCTTTATAGCCAGAACCCCATGTGCTCTATTTTGTAGGGCTCTTGAGAACGTTACATGTTCCTATCATTTAGAATTAATTACAAATGTCAATTAACATGTTTATTTTATTCAAATTTAATCTCTTTCTAATCCTAGTGTTGAGGAACACTTTCCAAGGACTTAGGAGATACGTGAAATAATGTTTAGGATTCCAATTAAATGGCATCCTATTCCCAACATTCTCCCACTTGACATTATACATTGCAATTATTCTAAACAAGGAATCATTATTATAAATCAAGTACAGGACTCAAGGTGAATGGCCTTCCTGCACCAACTAATCATTCCATGCCAACTTCAAATGTAACCTGCATAATCATGAAGCTCCAAGAAAATGATTAAAACCAATAGAACTTATCTGTAGGAATTGGTTTCATAAGATAATCTGCAACATTAATTAAAGTGTCAACTTTCTCAATTAATACCTTTCCACTCTCAACCATTTCTTGCACAAAGTGATACTGAACATCAACATGCTTAGTACGAGCATGATACATAGATTTTATTTTTGGCTAAACACATAGCACTCTAACTATCACATTCAAGTTTAGCTTACTTGCAATTAAAACCAACACCTTTCCCAAGTCTCTATATCCAAATTGCCTCTTTGGAGGCATTTGAAACCGTTGAGTGTGTTGAACTCACGTTCAACCAAGGTGTAGGCTTCTCGGTCTTTACTGTTGAAAAATATTTTCTTACAAGTAACCATTCCAACATATATCTCTTACCATAAGAGAACTCAAGCCTCACCTATTTCTCCAAGTATCCATGAGGACCTGTAACCAACCAATCCATGCCAAACTCCAAATGCAACACAACACTATCATGAAGTAATCAAGAAAATGATTAATGTACCCAATACATAAGAGAACTACACAAGATCAATTTCAAAGCTCCAATCATGAATCAAGATCATAAACATGACAACATGATCTAACCATCTCCTTCAAGGAGATCACATGCACCATAACATATATACATCCTAGTCTCAAGAGAACAAGTACCATGCCAAACTCTAAATGCATATCAAGAGTAAACCATGACATAATAGCAACCACTCTAAACCAGGAAAACATATCCTCAATATCATGAAGATAACCTTACCAATGATGCATCCACATCACTACCAACAACTCCCACTAAACTATGGTATGAGCTACACATGGAATCATGACTACCATCCTCCTCATGAAGATCACTCTTTAACATCAAGCAAAGAGTCATCACTAACATTTTTACATGAAATGATCAAAACATGATTACCGTCATCCAAGGATTCCTCTGTAGAAGAATCATAACTCTCTTTCTTGTTCTTACAATCCTTCTTCACATGTCTCGGTTTACCACAGTTCCAACACTTTACCTTACTCTGTCCTTCTGACTTACCCTTCCCTTCCTTGTCTCCCTTAGGTTCCTTTTTTCTCGAGCCTACCTTTTACAAACAAGGCATCTTGGATTTCCATTTTAGACTTCCTCCTCATCTCCTCTGATAGGAGAGTGGGAATTATATTGTCCATCTTCAGTTTTGCACCACTACCACTGATAGCAACAATTAGATTTTCCCAAGATTCTGGTAAAGAACAAAGTAACAATTTGCATTTATCTTCATCTTATAGCTTTACATCTACAGATGCTAACTGACTTAGAATCAAATTTAAAGCATTCAGATGATTTGCAACAGAATCACCATATTTCATCTTTAAAATACTGCATGCCTCTTGGTCTAACTTATTAGTAAGACTTTTGGTTTGATAGATATCACCTATCCTCTTCCATAGTTTATATGCGATAGTTTCATCTGAAACATTCAAGAGAACAACATCAGCAAGACAAAATCTTATGGTCCCTCTTGCCTTCTTATCAAGCTTAGCCCAATCCTCATATGACATAGTTGTAGGTGACTTTGTCTAAACCACCCAGCGACTTGTGATCCTACCTCTCTTTGGAGATCCTCCATTTTTTAGTTTCCACATCTCATAATTAGATCAATTGAATCTTTCAATAGCTAAACAAGAATTAAACTCATTATAACAAACTTATTTTCCAAAATCAGCAATAACACAATAGTAAAGCTCCCACTACAACCAAAAAACCTTCAAACTTTTAAGAGAAAGGCGTCCCAAACTCTCTACCCACCTTACCATTTTCACGATGCAAATGTTAAAATTGAGGAGTAATTATGTAGCTTAATACTTTGTAAAACTATGAGATACATGTAGATCTAATTAGGAATGTTGCTTTATTACAATTTTTTTTAATTCATTTTACCATTTGTGAAGTAGATAGAAGATTGTAGAAGAATAAGACCGGAAAGAAAGAGATTACTACGGCATATCACAGTGGAGAAACCCTTTAGGGAAAAACTCCACAAGAATCAATGTATTATTTATCTCAGGTGAATTACAATAATTTCAATCCTTACTTGAGATGCTTCTTTTGCCTTCAACAATTCTTCTTCACAACCTGCAATTAAAATTTGATAAACTCTCTTCAACTTGCTGCAATATATAGATAATAATGAGCCTTGTAAACTCCAAAGAGTTTACAGTTACAAAACACAATGCTTATCTCACAAAACCCGCACCTATTCTTTGCAAGTAGAGTTCTACCATGAAGAAACAAGTCCTTCATCCATTTGGACGTCCCAAACTAAAGTCATAACTCAACGTTGATTCTGAATATATCTTCTAAGCTTATCCTCAAAGTTAACTTGCAGAAGAATGGGCCCATAACTCAACCTTATTAAATATCTTCTCATGCAAAAGTGTTAACTCCAAGATGCCAACTTAGGTGCCCAAGGTGGGTCCAAGTCAATCTTTGTTAACTAAAACATATCTCTGCACCATTCTTGCAAATATCATGAATGATTGATCATCCCTTAATTGGCGAAAGTAGTCCACTTTGTTATCGTCATGTGACTCAAGCCATTAACATGCAATTCAAGTCCTTCGCAGTCAGCTAGCATACGCTCAAACTAACTACATGCAACTAAAGATAACTGAACCATAACTGAATTGAACTAAACTAAACTGAATTAATCTAAACTCCATGCATGTAAACTTCAATCCCTAACTTCTAGTATCTTTACATGCATTACAGAAGTGTTATCTTTTTCTCCAAACAGTTAACTTAACTCAAGGTGGGTTCCACCTTCCATGTGGGTGCCCCATGTGCTCCTATTTTGAAGGAGATCTTCATGGGCATCCCCACATGTTCCTATCATTTAAAATTAATTACAAATGTCAATTAACATGTTTATTTTATTCAAATTTAATCTCTTTCTAATCCTAGTGTTGGGGAACACTTTCCAAGGACTTAGGAGATACATGAAATAATGTTTAGAATTGCAATTCAATGGCATCCTATTCCCAACATGAACCCCCCCTTTTTTTGAATTTTCCTTTGTCTTCATTTTGAAAAATGTACCAAAAAGTGGGTCCCATCATTAAAGAGGGTTCGATCAAAGGGGGTCCATACAAACCCCTTTTTGGGTCCATACGAACACCTTAGTTCGTGCGAACCCCTAAAAACCATTTTTTTTTCATGGGAGTGTTTTTGCACTTTTCCTTCCTCAACGGAATTGTAAACCAATATTGTGGGGTCACCCAATGCCCCTGCGCCTTCCTGTTGACCCTTGAACAACTCTTTCCCTCCCAAACCTTCTTCAAAAGGCTATCTTTCACTTTCACTTCATCTCTTTAGCAATTCTTGATCTCCTTCATGCTTCTACACACCAATTCGATCATCTTCGTATGTTTGAACTACTTGTTGCACTATTGGCTTCACATTTCTAACAATCACAACATCCTACACATCTACTACAGAAACTGCAACTTGGTGTCTTGTGAGACTACTTTTGACGTTGTTGCGGCTTCGTTGACTCTGCCATAGTTGTGGGCTTGCATTCCCCTCTCATTGGCCTTAAATGCCTTTGGTCGAGGGTGGTAATGCTTTTGTATTACTTTGTTTATGGATTTGAGTAGCATAGTGTCTCTAGTAGTGCTTAGTTTTATTTTCATTCCAGCATCATTTTCTTTATCATATTTCTATCTCTCTATCTATCTGGTTGTCTGTGGAGGTGAAAACACAAAAGCAGGCGTTTGACTATGGAAAACCCCTATACAACCCCAACATTTTTCCTCTCTTGGTTGTGTGTAGGTGCACGTTCGTGTGGAGCTTGTTGGTGAAGTGGACTCTTCATGAGTTTTATTCTCTCCTTTCTCATTCTTATAGTTTCATAGTCATTTCTCTTGTTATTTCCATCATTTTGTCACTTTCCACTTTAGTCATCACTTTAAACCTCCTTTGCTAAGTTGTCAATAGATTCCTGGTACTTTTACTATACTTTTGCACTTTTTGTTCGTACTGACACTAGTGCCCCTATGAGACATCAATGTGTCGCACTGTTGTCCCTAACCTACATTGTTGTCCTCTAGTAGAGAGTTGTCTGAGATACAATTCAGGTTCCAAAAACTTGCTCGTTTAGCCAAACCAAAACTCTCATATTAGTAGAGTGACAAAAGTACTTGAATGCTCTTCATTTTCTATCTTTGATCTTAAACATTTTCCAACTTGAGGTAAACTAGGGCAGCCTCCCGCTCTTGGCTCTCCATGACTTGGAGCCTTGGTGTGGTTGGTCCCCCTCTAAATTTTGGTGAAACCGATGTGAACCATTTTGGTTCCGTTTGGTAGTGTTGAAAGACCCTTTCCTCTTATCCTAGGAGTTTTGTGGGTGTGAGTGTTGTGAGGCGCTTAGCCTTGCAACCCAACCTACAACCCTTAGTGGCATAGCTAGAAGGTTCCATAAGCATCGCAGAACAAAACCTCGAGTGGGTCACCGTCTAGTTGCAAAACCCTTTGGGGCTCTTCTAAAAGTTCTATCTAGTGTGCGTAGAAATGGCCTCCTTTTTACATCCACCCATCCCATCTGTGCAACTTGCAAGTGGATCCCCTGCCATAACTTTCACCTTGCAGGAATTTCCAATGAGTTATAATAGAGAACCATCTCCCTTATACATCCTCGAGCGTATCAATGAAAACACCATAATGGGTGTCCTCATTGACCCTACGTGTTAGGTGAATTTCATCACTAAGTGGATTATGTTGATCAATTTCTTACACAAGGATGGGTATGATGAATATAGGAGCACTATTCATACACATGATGGGATTTTTCGTCCCTCCCATCAATTGCATCACCTTATTAGTCCTAGTTCAACCTAGATTCGTAAATGCACTCTTTGACATTATCCCAAGGTGTGAGCTCTTTAGAGTGAAACTAGGCATCCCTTGGTTGGTCGCTATGAATGCAGTTCCCTCAATAGCTCATAAGTGCTTGAAATTTTCCCGTGAGGGTATGGTGCATGTATTTCCACTTCCTCCTAAGATGGATCTCTTGAACTGAACTTACATGAAGTACAAGAGTGGGGGCATAACACCTAAAGTGAGATACCCTCCTCCCAATTCCATCTCGCATAGTGCTTTCCCGAAGGCAGAAAGCAAGGCCACCTTAGCTCAGAGAAGAGAGGAAGAGAAGCATGCTTGGGGTTCTTCTTCCTCCTCTTTCATTGTTTCGCCTATTGCGTCCTCTTTCCCTACTACAATTCCATCGTCCTTTGATCGTAGGTGCTTGTTGGAGAATCTGATGGTGCTCGATTGGCGAAAGCCCGGGTGTCCAACATTCGAACTTCCTGTCTTACCCACGATGCCTTGGCCTATTCAGTATGGTAAGAGGAAGGTTCCCTATGGGGCATCCTATATGTCATAGCCTTCACGGCCTCCTATTGCTCCTGCCTCTAGGGCAGTGAATGGGAAGAGGCTCATTTCTAAGGTATTAGAGTCGAATCCCTCGGTTGTCATTCCATCATCCTCTCAATCTCTCCCTCTTGTTCTTGTCTAGGAGCCCCTCCCTTTGTTGAAAATGGTTGCAATGGATACTCCAATGGTCAAATAGGAGTCTTCCATCCCTTCATAGCCCCCGACCTCTAGCTCTCAGAGTCGCAAAAACCACCTTGCGCATGAGCATAAGTGTCGGAGAAAGGCTCTGGCCATTGAGTAGGCCGCCCTACAGAAGATGGAAGAGGAGCTAGCAACTCTTGCTTCGGCATCTTTTGTTGTTTCCTCCTCTCTTGTCCCCTCTGCTTCAGTTCCTTCAGCTTGAGTCTTTCTTATGGCTCCCACCGCAAGCGCAAATGATCCTCACCCAAAGAGGGTGCAAGTGTTTATTGCTCCTTCGGATGAGCCGCCTTTTCTGATGTCCCTTTCGAATATCTTGTCATTCTCAAAACCCATGGACATGTCGAATACCTTGATTGTGCCTGCCACATTTTTCTCCTCTTCCTTTGCACCTTATGCTTCGTCTGTGGGGATCTCGCATCCCCCGACAAAGCGAAATATGGAGGACGACCCTACTAGCAATGGGGGTTGGAAGAAGGGTTTGCCTTCTTCGAAGGGTGGTTCTACATTAGCTTGTGTCATTCCAGTGACGAAGGAAGCCCTCGCATTCTCAAAGTTTGTCACTGCTCCCGAGTCATTCGGTGAGCCTAGCAGTGGATCTCAGGTGCCACCTCCCTCGCCCGTTGAGTTAACATATGGCACTCCTATGAAGTGCATGTTTAATTTTGTGGACAAGGTCTTGTCCCTATCAGAAATTTTCATGAAGTCGTTGATGTTCACCCCACAGGTATTGAGTGGAGAACTTAAAGGGCCTTCTTCCTTAGCTCTTGTTGTGGGAGGGTCGAAAGGTTCCCCCTGATATTCTGCCCTTGCAGGCTCGTCCACACTCCCTATACAATGATCTAGATTGGGAGAATGATGACCTCTTGGTTGTGAGGACTAGGGGGTGCCTCTTCTTTATCTCTAGAATAGATTTTGTGTATATATTGTGTTCCCCCATGCTTTTCTTATGTGTTCCTAGATGACCCTTGTCACCCTTGTAGGTGCTTGGATATAGGAGTGTTTTTGTGTCGTAAAAGTTCCTCTATTTGTTACATCATTCTTCCTTTGTTGTGTATTGATTTTTGACAATTGGGGACGATGCAAAGTGTTGGGGGCATTTAGGGCTCCCTTCCATGTTGACCCAATTTTTTATTTTTATTCTGTCATGTACTTTATTCATATGGTCTAATATAGTAGGGGGTTGATGACAATTCATTTATATGCTGTTATATCTATTTATCTATATTTATGAGTAGCTCTGACCCCGAAATGCTTGATGAATCACGCATAAACTCTCTTGAGCATCTCCAAGCCTATTCTAAAAACATGCAACATGAGTATAATGATAATGTCATTCCTCATTCATTAAACAAAGGGGATTTATTGCTATACGAAAATCAACGTAGTGTCAATGCAACTTCAAATGAAAAAAGAAAGTTTAGCCCAAATTGGTTAGGACCCTATATCATTGATGAAGTTTATGGGTTTGGAGCATATAAACTTAAGGCAACGGATGGTACACCTCTCAAAGAACCTATAAATGTTGTGCATTTATGCAGATATTACAATTGAAAAATCTCTTTGAATAGTATGTATGTTAAAGCATGTCGTTAGATTAAGTAGCTAGCTTCTATTTTATCTCGCATTGCTTCATTATTGACAAACATGTGTGTGTCTTGAATATTTATGAGTATTTTTTTATTTATTTGGATTATTACTTCTTCATGCATTCTATTCAATCATGTGCTTGTTGTGTTGAAATTAGATCATTATATGAATTTAATTTCAATTAGATCATAAGGGAATCTAGTTAACATGATAGCACTTAATTAAAAATGTAACATCTAAGTAGACATAAGTGTTTAATTAGATCACATTCATCACATAGCAATTAGATCATGGAAGAATTTATATTAAATAATCTCACCAAGATTGCTTAATAGATCACATTGAAATCTAATTTAACACAACTCATAAGGAATAAAAGCATGCTCATATAAATCATAAAATTCATATACATCATAGTCACCACGGTAGCAAAAGTGAAAATGAATGTCAAAATGGTAATTTTTCTATATCTTATAGTCAAATATAATAGTACATTTTCATAGCATGTATCATTCAATTCATCATAATGGGGGTTAGTGAACTTTGATTTCGATATCGTTTGTTGTGTTGGATTCGTAGTTCCGTTCTCGTTCATTACTATGCTTCTTGATAGTGGGTGTTATGATCCTCATGACCCTATCGTGGGCATTTCCATAATCAAGCTTAACAATTTGATGTGTTTACATTGCTACCCTTATTCCACCTCCATAAAGCAAGCAGAATCAATACATCTACCCTCGAATTTCATTCTCCTTAGAAGTTTTGGGATTAGTATGTTTGTTTCTTTGGTTATCTAACATATCAATTTTGCAGGATGCAATTCCTAATGTTGTGGTTTTATAGATGACTATGTTGGGGGCTTCATTCTGCCATTGGTGAATAATCCATAGTGTCATTTTGAGTATCTGTTTTACAATACGGTTTACTTTTAGTACTTTAGCTTGCATATGCACGTAGTGTCATAGATGCTAAAGTGGGGGCTAAATGTAGCATCATAAATTATACTCCCTTTTAGGCGTTGGTACAATTTCATGATTAGTTTGGACCTACTTTAGTGACCTTTGCATTAATACATTTC
>VDFB02148352.1:0-39693 GCA_007258455.2 Sequoia sempervirens
TTTTATTGAAGAACAATTGATATTAACCATGGGAAAGAATAAGTGAGAACCACCTGAACAACTTGAAGCAAAAAAGAAAAAAAAGGGAGCACATGAAAAGACTATGTGAAATGAGGAAAGTTGGAGGAGAAGGTAAGTCATCTATACCAACTGACATTAATATATAATCAAACACCAAAACACCTATTGAAGATATAAATGATGGATCAAATTTACCAAATGCAAACCAAGAACAAGCACCAAGCATCACACCTATTGAGACAAGGAATGATCAATCAAATGTACCAAATGCAAATCAAGAACAAATGCCAAGCATAACACCTATTGAGACAAGGAATGATTAATCAAATGTATCAAATGAAAATCAAGATCACACACTAATCATAACACCTCCTCAAATTATTCATAATTTTTTTTATCTAATTGACATAGATGAAAATATTTTGAAGCCAATGCCTGAAAAAATTCTCAATCGCACTTGTAGAAGAATGGCTAATAAAAATATGGAAAAACAATTTTGAGAGCTTAAGTGAAACTAGGAGGTGCCAATTTTTTGCTGAAATGATTAAAAATATTAATTTAGAGGCACTATGAAGATCCTTTGCTTTAGACCATCAAATACCAACGGTGAAAGAGCTATTGTAAGAAATCTAATTGGTGTGTATCAATCAATAGGTTCAACATCGTGTACTAAAGATAGAAATGTTACCCAACGTGTTCTTACATCAACTATATTAAGCAACAAAACTAAAAAATCTCATTTGATTACCAAACCAAGTAGGTCACTAAAAATAAGTAGAACACTATTAAATTCCATTGGGAGATGTGAAACAATTGAGGATCCTAATAGTAATTCTCTATGGGTATTTTCAAGTAGACTTCCACGCAAAGACAAGGTTGTAGTTGATGTATTGAGAGCGTTGATTGATTCTTTTTGGCAAGATAACACAAGAGTTTCACCCAATCAAAGAGATGTTGTTAGGAGGATAATAGGATCTCAAAATCATGAACCACACCTAAACACTTTTTTGATATGACTTAAACTCAATTTTATGAAAATTTTAATCAAAGTTATCCTCAAGTGAGAATTAGTCAAAGGTTTTTGAAATGGTCAAACCTTTTCAGGTTAAGATAAATCATGCGCACACTACATGTTGTTGGAGGATGTATATTGAATTCTCCATGCATTATGATACTTATCATTTTATATGTGTTACTTTGCATACTGATGATGTTTTGCAAGAATGTGGTATACACATCCCTCTTAAATCATCAATAAATTTCATATCAAGAAATTTTATTTCAAGTGTATTATGTAGAAGAGATGATGGACAATTTTTATAAGAAGTTATGTTTGAAAGTATCATGTGTTACTTGTAGTGGTTTGCAACTTTTTCAAAAATGTCTACATTTAGAGATCACACATGAAATTGGAAAAAAACTAGTTACTTTTGGAAAATACACAACAGTGACATATGGGGCTAAAGATGGAAAAGAGTTGAAGAGATGTGAGTTAGTGAATACATATACTTCTGTAGCTGAATTTATGAGGTTTTTTCAAGATAAAATAGTTTATTAGTACACAATGCATACACATAGAGCTCAATGGTTGGATAAGCAATGCAAGTTATTTAGGGATACATTTCCTCTTGGTACCATTGTTTCTATTGTAGATTTTGTTGGGAATTATACATTGCAACCACAAAATGAAGTGTAATCCTAGTATTACAAATCTATTCAGGTTCCTATTTTTATATGCATAACATTTATGCATACACATGGTAGTACATAGATAGACATAAAGATATTAAGAGAGTATCACTTCTACATCAACGACGATCGTACTCATTCCATAGAGTTTGTGCAAGGTTGCTTTCAAATTTTCTATGATAATTTAAGGAAAATAAATATGAGATATAATAAACACATCTTATGGTTAGATAACTGCATGCCACAATTCATGAATTCAAGGATATTCTATTGGTTGACTAGGATGCATGTGACAACTAGTGTTCAACATTTTTAGAATTTCACCGAGGCTGGACATCGAAAGGGTGAACATGATGGCATCAGAGTATGTGTAAAAAGAGCTCTAGCTAGAGAGGAGTTGAAGTACCAAGGTAGTGCTAAGTTCACCAATGTAGAAACAATTGTTCAATGGTGTAACTCCATAATGGTACCAAGTAATCAAGGTAAGTCTATGGTTTATTGATACTTTTGGTTGGTAAATGAATCTAATAATGTAAACTACCAAGATTATTGTACAGTTACAGGATCAAGTAAGTTTCACTTGTTTAGAAGTTCAAATGCAAGTTCACTGCTTATTTATATGAGATAGATTGCATGTTCTTGTCCTTCATGTATGGATTTTGTAGGGGAATATTGTGATTCAAAAGAGTGGGTTGACGAATGGTCTTGTAGACCTTTAGTTCCCATTGACACATATCAAGTTCCACAAGCACTACATTTGAACCAAATGGAAGTATCAGTGGACATTGACCATGAATCTAACCTAGTTCAACTAGGTATTGTGATTTAATAAATTAGTTGGAATCAAAATTTTAAGTCATTTTATTATGTATTTTACATGGTTTCTGGAATTAATTTATTCACTCAATGAAATGCAAGTCATGTGTATGCAGTTATTATTGATGAGAATAATGAAGAAGGAATGGATTATTTTGTGTCGTTGTGTAGAGGGGATAAAAAAATTGACTACCACAATCATTGACGGAGAGGATATTGAGTATCCAAAAGGGTCTATTGTTGTCATTGGAACATGGCTTAGAAGATACCCTATTCCAAAATGAGATGTTTGGTTGTTCTAGGACTTTGACACATATAGGCATATTCTTCATTACTATAACCTTATTGTTGCAACGAATATTCAATTGATTAAATATCATGGTAAGGAACTTAATAATAATTTATGGAAATTTTGTGAAGCTAACCACGAGGAAATACTTGAAACTATAAATGTTAGAGTTGATCCACAAGGTTTGGTAGATTGAATTTGGGCCAATAGCAGGCATTCAACGTGTTGGAGTATTGGATCAAATTGATTCCACGAAAGAGTAGAATAATTTTTAAAAAATTGTATATCGTTGGTTGATTGGCATATCATCTATTTGTTGTACCAATTGTATGAAATGTGTTTTTTTGTAAATATCATCAGTTGATTTGTATCTATGTACAAGTTAAATTTAGTATATATAAATGACCTACATTCTATGAAATGTTGGAAACAATTTTTTTTGTAAATATTGTTAGCTGATTTGTATCTATGTACAACTAAAATTTTATATATATAAACGAACAACATTCTACAAAATGTTGGAAGGACATTTTTTTTAAAATATTGTTAGCTGATTTGTATCTATGTACAACTGAAATTTTGTATATATGTAAAAAACAAAGATTCTACCATTATGTACCAATTGATTGTAAATGTGTGAGTTTTGTACATTTTGTTAGTTGGTTTGTATATATGTATAGTTGATATCTTTCATTGAAAATTTTGAAAACTCTTGTACATTTTGTTAATTATTGACACAATGTGTAAAATAAAATGTTTCACTTTTATAAATATGATTTTTTTTTTAGATTGAAGATAAAAACTAACTAAATCAAACCTTTAATAATGTCTAAAACTATTAAAAATTGGATAACATGGATCTTAAGAGAAAACACTCACACAATGTATCCCGAATTGTTTGGGAGAGTTGGGGTACAAAATAGAACCATGCCTAATATAGACATGCCCACTCGAATGTATTGGCACTGCCAGTTTGGCCCCATGAAGAACAAAACAAAAATTAGGCTACCTTGCAACTTAACATTACATGTATCTGATGATTTTTGGGGCAAAAAAAAAAACTTTCACTATGGCCTAATGTATTGGAGATGTGAAAAATGAGAGGGGGTATTGTAGAGGGGCTCTACAACTCCCTATAGCTTCAAACAAAATGTTCATAAGTTCCATGCTTTGCGAGAAATAGCTTTTCAAAGTTTGCCACTTTTTGGCATTTAGGGCTCTTAAGAGAAAGCATTAGTACAATGTAGCCTAGAAAGATCCGACATCCTTGGGTGTGAAATAGGACCTTTACAAGCATTAACACACCCACTTGAACATGTCAGTGTTGTTAGTTTGGTTGCATGATGGACGAAACAAAAGATAGGCAACATTGCAACTTTTCATTGAATTCATTTGACAATTTTTAGGGTAGCAAGAAAAAATTTCACCATGACCTAATGAATTGGAGATATGAAAAAATGAGAGAGGGTATTGTATAGGGACCCTAAAAATCCATGTAACTTCAAACAGAATGCTTGCTAGTGCCATGATTTTTGAGAAATAGCTTGTTGAAGTTTGTCATTTTTTGACATTTAGGGATCTTAAGAGAGAGCACTAGTACAAGATAGCCTCGAATGATCTGACATGATGGGGTGTGAAATAGAGCCTTTCCTAGTATAAACCTGCCCACCTAAATGTGTTGGCATTGTTGGTTTGGCCGCACAATGGACAAAACAAAAGTTAGGCAACATTACAAATTTTCATTAAATGCATCTAACAATTTTTGGGACAATGAGAAAAAAATTCACCATAGCTAAATGGATTGGAGATATGAAAAATAAGAGGGTATTGTAGAGGGACCCTACATCTCCCTATAGCTTCAAAAAGAATGTTTGTAAGTGCCACGATTTTTGAGAAACAACTCATCAAAGTCCATCACTTTTTGGCATTTAGGGATCTTAAAAGAGAGTGTTGGTACAATATAGCATGGAATGATTCAACATGTTGGGGTGTGAAATAGGACATTTCCTAGCATAAAATTTCCCACCCAAAGATTTTGGCACTGTCAATTTTTCCGCACAATGGATAGAACACAAGTTACACAGTATTGCAACTTTTCATTGAATGCATCTAATAGTTTTTGGTGCAATGAGAAAAAATTTCACCACAGCCAAATGGATTGGAGATATGAAAAAAAAGAGAGGGTATTGTAGAAGGACCCTACAACTCTGTGTACCTTTAGACAAAAAATTTGTAAGTGCCATGGTTTTCAAGAAATATCTCATCGAAGTTTGTCACTTTTTTGCATTTAGGGATCTTAAGAGAGAGCGTTGGTACAATATAGCCTGGAATGATCTAACATGTTGGGGTGTGAAATAAGACCTTTTCTAGCATAAATATGCCCACCTAGATGTGTTGGAATTGATGTTTTGGCCGCACGATGGATGAAACAAAAGTTAGGCAATATCTCAACTTTTCAATGAATGCATTTGACGGTTTTTGATAAAAAAGAAAAAAAATCACTATAGCCAAATGGATTGGAGATATGAAAAATGAGAGGGTATTGTAGAGGGACCCTATAGCTTCAAACAGAACATTTGTAAGTGCCATGGTTTCCAAGAAACGACTCATCAAAGTTTGTCACTTTTTGACATTTAGGGATCTTAACAGAAAGCACCAGTATAATATAGCATGGCATGATCCAACATCCTAGGGTATGAAATAGGACCTTTCCTAGCATAATTCTACCAACTCAAACATGTTGGTATTGTCAATTTGGCCACATGATGGATGGAACAAAATTTACACAACTTTGCAACTTTTCATTGAATGTGTTTGATGATTTTTGCAACATTTGAAAACTTTCCACCACAATCAAAAGGATTGGGGTCTTGAAATAGTGAGAGAGGTTATTATGGATTTATCCTACATGACCCTGTATGGTAGTCGAATGTACGATATTCTCATCATCTATTGGTTGCTAATTTGAATTTTGGTAAATAATATTTAAAATTCCAATACATTATTGTCTTCGTTGCATTGCACTCTATAAAAATAACTTTTAGATCAATATTTTTTGGGAAATATTTTTCTTTATAATCAATTATATGTTTTTGATAAGGTGATGAATTTGATGTTTTAATTAACTTTTTGTGACATGATAGCAAATTAGATTCAAAATTTTAAATTTGGATATGGGATATGATTCATACATACACCACTTGGGGTGAAGTAAATTATAAGAATATTTTAAACAATTTAAGCTACCAATTTACGCATAATTTTTTTATATAAATTTATATCCATTAGGCCATAAGGCAGTACAAAATGTTATCAAAGTGTCATACAATGAGATCATGAAGGCACAAAAAATGTCATCAAAATGTGATAGAATACCATCATGATAGTGCACAAAATGTCATACAATGCCATGAGGCCAATGTATTGCCTCCCAATCTACAAAATACCATCAATACATATAGCCACAACAAAAAATTTATCTATGTGCCATGCATAGGCATACAATATATGTTCATCTATGAATATTGAACACTATTCCTAAAACCTTGGGCCTCTTTTAGCTCAACTAATTGAACTTCAGTCACGGCTAGCAGTCGGTGTCTTACATTTTCCTAATCTCCTACACTCCTTAGTATTTTGTACTAAAACCTATACATACAAAATAAAAAATTTAGATACTATGCCAAATTAAAAAACTATAAAAAGTATTTAAAATGATACATATATTATAAACACACTTACAATTTACGAGTAGTATGATTCTTCTTGCTTACAATGCTCAACATCATCAAGAAATGTTTTTCCTTGCATAGGAATTTTTACATCCATATATAACATAAAAAAGACATATTTATCAATTATTTTTGATGGGTCTATTAATATCAATTCACATAATATAAACATTATTAAACACATATATTCATACTCATACCTAACTTAAGCTCATGGAGGATGAAATTTCTACACTAACAACAAATTCAAAATTTTCTCTTATCCTAGGAGGTTTGTCTAATGAATTCATCAACTAAAAAAATAATAATATGAAAAACTAACATTTTCACAAATATATATATATATATATATAAGCAACAAATTTGAAATTTACAAAAACAAACTTAAATGTGTTATAGTGTACCTAAGTAAATCCATTGTCATAACCATCCATGATAGCATGTGTAGTAGATGGTGATGTCATGCTCACCTATTCAATTAAAATTTGTATTTTAAATTATTAAACATTATTTTGATATATTATACAAATTTTACCTCAGATATAGATGCAACTATACAAGTTGTTGCATGAATGGTTGATGATATACCCAAATCTAGCATTACACCATAAAATACATAATGTTTGCATTATTTTAATTCAATTCTGTAATTGAAAATTTATTTACATTCATAATTTTAAGTCTTTAATAGATAAAATATTATAACTTCAAATCAACATACCTACATTTGACCAGCATACTCCTCATTTAGCAACTCATCTATCATCACCACATCATTTGATGCATCAACCTGACGACCCCAACTACTCCCATGACATCTATAATAACAATGAGAACACATATGGGAGTTGGAACTATCTACACCCTTTGCATCACTATCTCTTCCAAAACATAGATTACAACAGTTTGGGCATATATGAGATCTAGGGGAACTAGAGCTAGATGGTTGTGTTGGTGCATCATCCTGTGAGGAAAAAGGTTGGGATATTTGTGTGCCATACTCTATAATGTTGTCTATTAGGCTAGCAATTGCATGGAGAGTTTGCACCTCCATACTCTCCTTGATGGCTACTAGAACCATCACATGATAAACATGTCTTTGTGCTAGTTTTCTCGATGTACATGGTTATCTACCCAATGATATCCTAGTCTATTTTGGTTAGAGCCTCCACCTCTACCTTGAAATACCCTCATATATAAGTAATTGGGTATTTCATGAAAGAAAAACTCACAGTATAGTTTTTTTAGAAAATATAGTGGCACCTCATGGTTATTACATGGAGGTTGGTTAAAGACCATCCACCACCTATCCTGAAACATATTTCTTATCTCCTCATGATTACACCAATGTATTGGAAACCTATTTGAATTCAGAGGAATAGGTTCATAGGTTCTAGGATCTATAAAAAGAAGACATATGCTTTATTTTCTTATGTCTTTCTTTTTCACATCATCATAGGACAATTTTGTTGCATAATATTGATGACATGAATCTCTTTACATTTTAAATTGGTTTATTTGATTTGTGATAGTTTCAACATTCATCAACATGGCTTCTAATGTTGAGGCAAGGGAATGGTGATGCTCGTTTGATATTAAACCCCTCAATTTTGAAACTAATTCATGAATTGCAACTTTATTTTGCTCTAGATATCCTAACAAATCCTACTAGCTTTGTCCAAGGTTTGTTGGAAGGGTAGGAGGAGTGTCAGGTATCCTAAATTTTTCCTTAGGAAATTCATCATTTAAATGTTCTTGTGGCTTAGGGTTTACATCATCTATTATATAATTAAAAAACCATGAAATTGATCAAAAACAATCCATTTTTCCCAATGCAAACAAAATTTAAATAAAATGCAAAAAAATCATTACCTCTTCTTTGATGTGGCATTGTGAAGCAAGGTTGGAAAGGGAAAAAAAATCACATTATGCAAATATGAGGAAAGGAAAATAGTTACAGAAAACGTGGCCCACAGGTGAGAAAACTGGGTAGTATTTTTCTTTTTATAACTTTATTGGGAAAAATGTATACACATTTTTCTTTCTTAAAAATGTGTGCGTTTTTCATTTTGGAAAAGGTGTACATTTTTTCCTTTCATAAAAATGCACACACATTATGTTTTGATAGTAATGCATATGCATTTTATTTTTATAATAACACATGCGCATTATTTTTTTAAATAATATGAGTGTGTTATTTGAATTTCTTCAAAATATGAGTGTGTTTTTCTCATTTTTAGGCATTTGGCCACTTTTTTATGCCCCATTTTGGTGCACATGCCCTATAGAGGATCAACATGACATTGATGGAGAGAGCTAGAAGTAAGTTGAGTGGTGCTCTCCTTAAACAAAAATTATGGGTTGAAGCTATAGTCATTTCTTGCTATTTGGTAAATAAATCTCCTACATCAACACTTGTTGATAAAACCCACTTGGAGGTGTGCTTATTAAAGAATCCTTCAATGAGACATAAAATTAATTGGTTGTGAGACATATGCACATGCACAAAGTGAGAAAAAGTCTAAGTTGGAGAACAAGGAAATCAAATGTATCTTCATTGGCTATGGTGTTGGTGTGAAGGGGTACAAAGATTGGGATCTAATGACCAAGAAGGTTCTCTATAATATAATTTTAATTTTTCAAGAGATGAAACCTTCCTCTATTGAATTGTATACAAATAAAGAAGAGAGACAAAAGGAGATAGTTCAACTTCCACCTACTCTGATCAAATATTAATTATAATGTACTCTAGTTTGACCTAATGATGAAGAGAGCTCTAGAAAATATTAAATTTTTGAAGAAGAAGATGAAACTCATCCTCAACCATTGAGGAGGTCTGCAAGAGTTAGGTGGTAACCCGAAAGTTTTCATTATTCATTAAATTAGATTGTAGTTATCTTTTCTTTTATTTCTAACACTAATGAACTTATGACTATTAGAGAGGTTGTAGGTATGGATGATGCATATTCCTAGATGAAATCCATGGACAAAGAGATGGATTCTTTGAATAAAAAATAATAAATGTGATATGGTCCCCTTTCCTAAAGGTTATAAACCCGATATGGGGGTTCAAGATTTTTTTTGGTCATGATGTTAGTGTGTAAAATAATAAAGCACAGTTGGTCATGAAGAGATATTCTCAAGTGGGGGGAATTTACTATGGTGAAATATTCTCTACAATAGCAAAGATGAAATTCATTCATTTCATGTTATCACTTGCAACAACTTACAATTTAGAAGTTGAGTAGATGGGTGTGAAGTAAAATTTCCATCATGGTGACTTGGATCTTACAAAAATTTACATGTCACAACCAAAGTATTTCATGGTAAAAGGTAAATAAAATATAGCTTTTAAGTTGAATAAATATCTATATGGTCTAAAAATTATCCTAGGATGTACTACCAAAATTTTGGTACCTATGTGTTGAGTTTTGGATTTCAGAGCTTTGAATCTAATCATTGTGTTTATTACCAGGTAGCATCGTAAATTGTCACCCTTGATAATTTCGCACTATGTTTTGCTCCGCTTTAATTTTTTGGAGCTAATTAAGCATTTAATTTCCTAAATTATGAGTTCGGGTGAAAGCACAAAGTTGTGTCACACTTTATAAAGGAAACAACCAACATTGATCCAACTTTTAAACTTGAATCACTAAAAAGTGGCATATATGTTTTGAATTTTGAAATAATGTAAACTAATAAAATGTGTATTTTTTAGCATATTTTATGTTTGTATTTAAAAAAAAACTAAAAAATTATTTGAATATAGTTTTTTATAAATTTACACTACAATTTTGTTACTGATAAAATGCTGAAAAATGAAGTTACATGAGACACCAATCTTTATATATAGTAAATTTTATTATTTTTCCTTCAAAAATTTTGTGTGTATTTATAACTTTAAACTTTAGTGCATGGATGTTTTTTTTCAATTTTGATAAATATATATTTTTAAATAAATATTAAAATGTGCATGTATTGAAACACGACTATTTCCATTTGACGTCATCTTTTGTATTGATTATTTATCTAAAGTAGAAAACAAATTATACCATATTGATATATATTCTTTTATCTAGTGCATCATATTTTTTTCATTTTTTTAAATAAGTTTTAGTAATTTTCTTGATATGGCCAGTAATTAACCTAATATTTTTATTCTGATAACCTACTTTTAGTAAAAATAAAATATAAAATATAAATAATAGTTAAAATATTTAAATATATATTTTTGAAAACTACACTTATGGATCAGATGTGGCTAATCTCTGGAAAAAATGCACCTATGTACATATAAAACTACATAAAACATACATAACATGATGGATGACATAGTGTGGGTCTTGTAATGTCCCCAATTTCACGAGCATCAGAGTTTAGTGGATTTAGCCTATTTCTAGCCCTCGTAGGCTAATATGTCTTGTAAGGGGGTCTCGGTGGCAGTTGGACGAGGTTCAGTGATAGTACTTCTTGTCAGTTTAATTTCGGTTTGTAGTTCTAGGCTTTATAATATAGTAAGTTACTTTGTAGGGTTACTATTTTAGACTGACACCTAGTTACTTGGAGAACTGACAAAGTTAACTCCTGCTTCAGACGACTCATTAAACAAACAATTATTCCAGGAGTTATTTATTTTTAAAGTGACTAAGGAATTATTTAAATATTTAAATATTATTATAAAGTTATAATGTAACTTTATAATAATAAAGTCACTTTAATTTTATAAAGTGAGTGAAGATAAAACATTATATCTTAAAGTCACTAAAATAAAAGTTAAGTGGGGAAGTATATCTTTATCCCACATTGGCTGTAAAAGTGTGTGAGCCCTCCCAGGAAAGATATAAAAGGGTAGGGCTCATTTTTGGACATGCTTGATATATGCTTGGTTTATGATTTCTCTTGGAGAATTCTGGGAAGCTTTGGCTTTTAGCAAGTTTGAGGATGGAAACCCTTGAGCTTGGAGGTAGTGGATGAAAACCCATTGTCTATTGGAGATATTATTCAGGTGTCTCACTTTGCGCTTCAAATTCATACTTCTCTTTCTGTTGTTATTCTACTGAAGATTTGAAAGGCAATATTCATATGTAATTTCAGATCTTGTTCTAAAACTATTTAAATTGAAATTTGTTTGCAAGTTATTGGATAAATTGAAATTAGTTGTGCATGCAAATTGTTTGTTAAAATTTCTATGGAACATTTGGGAAAAAATTGGGGCAAAAATCCATAGGGGATGTTTTAGTGGTATCAAAGCTTGAATCATGCCATCTTGTGTTGGTCTTTTAAGATTTTTTTTTTTTCAGATGCTTAGGGCTTGATAAATTTCAGAGTTCTTCTATTTGTTTCGGGGAGGATGATTTTGAGAGAATTTGCAATATTCTATAGATGTTGTGCTATCGATTTCCAAATGAGAAAAAATCATATCTTAAGAATTTATTTGGTCATATCTTAAGAAGTTATGTTCAAGGTCTATTACCAATAGGCTCATGTTATGTTTGCAATAGGGAGAGAGGGAGAGAGAGGTAGATATGGAGGGGAGAGAGAGAGGAATGAGTGCAAGCTTCTGCCATCACATTGGTTGTGACATTTGGCTTTATCCTATTAAGCATATTTCTCATTTTGGTATAGTATAAATGTGGTTGAATGTGTCGTCAAAAGGAAAAGAAAAATAAGTTGATTGGATTGTCCAAATTTCGTAGCGTATTCATCAACCCAAATAGTCACAAGTAAATATTGTCAAGATATTGAGTTTTTGATGTCAAGATAATAAAGGATATAACAACTAATAAACAATGCATAAATAAGACATCATACATCATAGAGCATTTATTCAGTCAACAAAAATGGAAAGTTGAGAGAGAAGAAAATTTCATACGAAGAAATGTGTGGTGTCATATAGTTCAAAATGTGTGGTGATAAATATTAAATACTTCAAAAGAAAAGAAGAAAGGTTACCTGAAAGCAATTTATTTTTAACAGATTGAGAGAAAAACGATCCAAGTTATCCAATTTATTAATAATTAATAATTTTATGGTCATCAATCCAACTAAACTGAGAATCTTTTTAATTCCTCAATCTTTCATCAATTTCCTTGCCATTTGAACCTCACCCCACTTGCCCACTTTTGCTTAGATGTTTGAAAAAAGAACATATGTTGCAAAATTTTTAGGATCCAAATAATAATAAAAAAAAATTGTTGCTGTAAATACTCCTAAGTCTATATTCATATGTGATCTACAAGCACCCAAAAACACATCCACACAACCACCATAGGTTTAACTGGCATCTTAATGATAAAGTGTAGAGTGTCTTAAAAGATAGTCAACCGGGCAAGAAGGTCAACCATGCAAACATAATGATCAACTGTAGATGTAATGCATAAGAATTACTCATGTGATTGAAGTATGTACAGTCATCCGCTAAACCTACATGGCTGCATACATATAGAACACAAGCAAAGCTTATAATGTCAGGATATGTTCTAGAGTGCTTCATTAAATCAAAGATTTTGAGAGCATCTTGCAAAATCCATGTTGTACATATCCTGCAATCAGTGAATTCCATGAGATTGACATCTCAAACATTTCACTTGCTTTTTTATGCTTCCACATTTTGCAACAGGGCAGTTGCAACTGTAACATCTGATAAAATTCCTCTATTCTTTATGCTTTGATGGATGTCTATACCCTGTTCCAATTTTCCTATTTTGGCACAGGTAGGGAGAATGCTCGCAAAAGTTGCGGAGTCTGACTTTACACCTGCCAATTGTATTTGCTTGAAAGTTTCTAAAGCTTTAAAAAAAATCCATTTGGTGCATATCCTGTGATCATTTCATTCCATGACATAACCTCTCATTAGGCATTCTGTCAAACAGTTCATGTGCCTTTTCTATGCTTCCACATTTTGCATACATGTCTACCAGAGCATTTCAAACTATAATATCTGAAAAAATCCTCCTTCCATGATGCTTTGATGTCCATACCATGTTCCAAAGCTCCCATTTTGGCACAAGCAGGGAGGATACTGGTGAAGGTTGTGGAATTTGGCTTTACACCTGCCAATTGCATTTTCTTGAAAGTTTCTAAAGCCTTTCCAAATATCCATTTTGTATATATCCTGCAATCTTTGCAGTCCATGAGATAACATTTTTTTAGGTATTCTGTCAAACAGTTCACGTGCCTTGTTAATGCTTCAACTTTTTGCATGCATGTCTACTAGGGCAGTCTGCCTTGTATGCCAGAGAATTTACTGCATCTTCGCACTGGTGAGGATGTAATTTGTTCAGTAGTTTAGTGACATTGCTTGCTCTAAAAGCCTTACAGGAAAAGACTCATTGAAACTCTGCTATCTGTTAAGCTTATAGTATTCCAAGCAAACTTTCTTTACATGGTCCACAAGTTCATACTCTATGCCATAGTTCAAAAACTGCAAACACAGAATGAAATCACTTCATCTTTGGAAGAAAACCATAGTTCAAAACTGCAAACATGAGTTGTTGCAATCATCGAATCAATCACCAAGATCCTTTTTGGTTTGATGGGGACGTTTGACTTCTTTTGTTGAGCGTTGCATTTCATTTGGGAAAAGACGTGTCTCCTAGGAGTGTCGAGAGAGCCATCACAGGAAAAACATGGATGTTAAATACCATTGAGAAGAAGTTCGATTATTTCAGAGCCGCCATTTTTCTCAATACGAGTATGCTACAAACAACTACGTATTTATTCCAGGTTCACATTTCAGAAACTCACTTAAATAGCATTTACATTGACTTAAAATTGTTGTCTGTAAGTTGTCTATAATAGAATATATATACCCAAATTTGCATTTTGCACATTCTTGTGAGAGTAGTCAGCATTGTAACATATTGCATTCAATATTATTGAAGTTGAAGTTAACATCACTTATGTTTCAATCAGCTTGAAAATCATTGATGAACATAGCAAATAGGTTCCTAGTTTCTATACATTACATTATGAAGTTTGGAGTTGCCTCGTAACCGTTTGTGAAATTACCTAGTGGCTGAAAGTGTTCATTTGAATAGTAGAATTTCAATTTATGTCATTGTTAAGTTTAGTTGTAGTAATTACTTGCACCTTTACCATCACATCATCTCTCAACAAGGAGAAGACACTTATTCTGCTAGAAAAGATTGTTTGTAAACTATTTGACGAAATTCCTGAGTGAGCAAACTGAAAGTTTAGAGCAGTTTTTGCAAGGGACTTTACAATAAATAAAATGACAATGGAAAATCTGAAAAGTGTCTTTTTCTCAAAGAAATTCAATGACACATTCAATGGTAAACAACTAATGGACTTGCAGAAAGAAAAGGAAGTAGGGAATTGGCTCTATACAATTGGATTACAATTGAAGTTCATGAAATCTACCAATGATGTTCTCTCTAAGCTAGAGGAAATAGAAATGTATTTGTCCAAAGTAGATCAAGTAGATTGGATGCTTCTAAATTGCGCTATGCAACCCTCAATGCTCGCTTTGGTCCAACACAATTTCATAGAACATCCTTGTGAAAAGGTGAGACTTTCAATTGCTTCTTGTCATAGTGAGATCATAAGGATAATAGCTCCAGTAGCACCCTATAATGATGGCATAACAAAGAAGGTTCTGCAACTGATTGTGGAGAGCCTATACGGGTTACATGATGTCAAAGCCCCAAATTTTGGTAAAAGGGCTAATATTTTAGAAATCATGGAAAAAATAAGTCCATTTATCTTAATGTTGGAACTCAAGTGTGATAAATTAATTCTGCAAATGCTTCAATGCATCTTAACTAAAATTAGGAAGCATCATCCAAACAATGTGAAGGTTTGTATGCAAACTATTATGTCCTTAATCTTAGATGAGGATGATGATATCTACAAACGATTGCAATTAGAATTGTTAGCCATTTGGAGGAAGGAGCAGTGTGTTTCCCCCACAACTTATGCTTTCTCAAAAGGTTTGGTTGAGCAGAAA
This sequence comes from Sequoia sempervirens, assembly GCA_007258455.2. Classification (NCBI taxonomy): domain Eukaryota; kingdom Viridiplantae; phylum Streptophyta; class Pinopsida; order Cupressales; family Cupressaceae; genus Sequoia; species Sequoia sempervirens. Next base: position 15,515 of record VDFB02148352.1, read on the forward strand.
ATTGGGAAGTTCAAGAAACAAATGATAGTTGCAGAGCTAAATTCTTGAGTATACAGGCCCCAAGATCACCCAAAAAGAGCAAGAACCAAATGAGGTAAGAGGAGATTCGTTTCACTTTCTTGGAACATTGGTCACTTGATCACATATGGGAAGTTAAAAAGGAAAGAAACTATTGTAGCCAAGTAATGTTGAAAACATACAAACAAATGAGGCTACAAAAATTGAAGAGGATAGCCTAACCCAAGAAGTGAGCCTGTTAGTTCACCCAGAGATCTCCAAAGAAGTGCTTGAATCTTCGTGTGACAAGGAATTGCTTAAATAAGATAACACAAAAACAACCTTAGCCATGCATTCAAACAAATCCTACAAAGGTTATGAGACATCTACAAAGGAATGCAAGAGTCTTTTGGTGGACGATTTAGAGATTATGCTTGATAAAGCATATGAAAATATGAATTCTATAAGTGCTCCGTTGGCTGATCTCATTGTTGTGCCACCATTCATGCTTGAAGATTGCAAAGCAACCAATGAGAAAGAAGATGAGCCCCAAATACAATAACAAGAAAGGAAAGAAGAATCATTTGGCTTTGATTTGCAGCCTACAAGTATTCATGAGGAATGTAGAAATCAATCATCTTTAGGGAGTAAATCACATGAGGTTTCACCATCTTTGCAAGAAGATTCACAAGAGGACTCTATGGGAGAGATGAACTTGACTTCCTTTGATGTTGAGCATGAGATTGTTATGAGTAATGATGGTATGGATTCTTTGGGTAATCACAATGCATCTATGAGTGTGATAGTTGATTCCAATGATGAAACCAATCCTACACATGAAGAAAATTTTGAATAAAAGATTTTGGTGTGGGAATATTTACAAGATCATTTAGTGGTGAAAGATGATAAAATTTTTCAAGCTTTGATACAGTTGGATTCTACAACATCGTTTGAGACATCCTATGAGGTACATAACAATAGTGCCTAAGATGTTGTTGTGTGCATTGATGATAGTACACATGATGTTGTTGATCATGAGGTGAGTGATGTTGACTCAACCTCATACTATAGTTCAGATTTGGGTGGAGAGCATGAGGTGGATTAGGAGATGGAGTGTGAGATGATCTACAATCCATTGTTCAAGACATATGCTACTTGGTCATATGATAATCTGCTGTTTGAGTTAGATGTTGATCACTCTCTTGACCCTAGTCCTGAGATGGGCATTGATTGTGGTGTGTGGGATCCTTCCAGTGCAACGGGATTTCAAATAGGACCCGCAGAGGAGTTTACTATGGTGTGCATGGTGAGGAGTGTTCATCACTTCTCTTCTAGTCAGCATACAGAGGATTTGTTGATGTGTCGGTGTGGATTGGATCAAGACTTATACCATCCATTGTGGGATGGGGAGTTGCCATCTTTAGAAGATGGGAGTAGAGGCTGCAAGTACCCACCTCTGTTGTTCATAGGAGATTATTTGCAGCGACAATAGTTAGTTATCCATCATGTTGATATATACCTGATAGGAGTTGCTTCTTCTATGTCACAGATATTTCATATGAATACATGGTTATAGGGTGAATATGATGTTAGTGGAAATGATGGCTTGGTTAGCTATCACATCCATAAGGGTTTAGCAGAGGATAGAGAGATATTTGGTATAGTAGATGCTTCTAGATGTTCTTATCTCCACATGATAGATGGATGTGAGTTTAGATTGTATTGGGATCCAGGTGGTGATAGTTTTGGCATTGAGCATTGGATGGGCCCCATTGGGTTACTTCACCACTTTCAACATGGTGAATTTGGAGATAGTAGAGCACAGCGGAAGTTTGAGGATGTCAGATACGAAAAATTTCCAATATGGGTTTGGGATCCAAGGATAGCTTGTGCAGTTATGTTTATGTTGGTGCTACATGAGTTAGATAGAGATGCGTGGGACATTTCACAATTCTTTTGTGGGCCTTCTGAGGGGTGGTGTTTCTTTGCAATAGAGATTGCTTGCAGACAAGCAATTTTAGGGAGGGCGGATTGTAATGTCCCCAATTTTGTGAGCATTAGAGTTTGGTGGATTTAGCCTATTCCTAGCCCTTGTAGGATAATATGTCTAATAAGGGGGTCTTAGTGGCAGTTGGACAAGGTTGGTGATAGTACCTCTCGTCAGTTCAGTTTTGGTTTGCAATTCCAGGCTTTATAATATAGTAAGTTACTTTGTAGGGTTACTATTTTAGACTGGTAGCTGGTTACTTGGAGAACTAACAGAGTTAACTCCTACTTCAGACAACTCATTAAATAGACAATTATTCCAAGAGTTATTTATTTTTAAAGTGACTAAGAAATTATTTAAATATTTAAATGTTATTATAAAGTTATAATGTAAATTTATAATAATAAAGTCATTTTAATTTTATAAAGTGACTAAACATAAAACATTATATCTTAAAGTCACTAAAATAAAAGTTAAGTGGGGAAATATATCTTTATCCCACATTGGCTGGAAAAGTGTGTGAGCCCTCCCAGGGAGGATATAAAAGGATCTACAGGGATCATTTTTGGACATGCTTGATATATGCTTAGTTTATGATTTCTCTTGGAGAATTCTAGGAAGCTTTGGCTTGCAGTAGGTTTGAGGATGGAAACCCTCAAGCTTGGAGGCAATGGACGAAAACCCATTGTCTGTTGGAGCTATTATTCAGGTGTCTCACTTTGTGTTTCAAATTCATACTTCTCTTTCTGTTGTTAATCTACTGAATATTTGAAAGACAATATTCATATGTAATTTCAAATCTTGTTCTAAAACTGTTTACATTGAAAGTTGTTTGCAAGTTATTGGATAAATTGAAATCAGTTGTGCATGCAAATTGTTTGTTAAAATTTTTTTGGAACATTTGGGAAAAAATTGGGGCAAAAATCCATAGGGGATGTTTCAGGTCCAAACACAAATGGCAAGAGGAAGTAATAGGAGGCAAACGAAGGTAAACATACGCTACTTATGCAAGCAGAAATGGACAAAGGAAAGTTTTAAATAAAAGGAGTTTTAAAATGCCACTTTTTCTGTCAACTTCTATAGAATCAGTCACACCCCTACTTCATCCAGATTTGGGTGATGTTCTTTATTCTCCAAGTCAAGCGATATAGTGTTTAGTAAATTTGGTATAGTAATGTGCTTGGTCAATATTTGTCTCCTGGGAATAACTAGTTTTCTGATTTACTGCAAATTGAGATCGCAGAGAGTTACATGAACTGTAAACCAGAGCAAGGAAATAAAAACCTGTATTCTTCAACATTCCATAACTGGAAAGGGTTTAGCAACATAGTAGTGCTTGGACTAGGCAACTAAGCCTCAACAATTGGTATTCTCTATGATCTGAAGCTTCATGATGTTTGGGAACCACTATGTATCATGAAGCCATTGATGCAACTTATAAAATCTTGTTTAACATCGAGACCAAGTCCATCTAGAGTCCTAATGGTGGATAGAAGTAAACTAGGATTTCTTGAGCAGAACATGTGGATATTCAAGGCATGTCCTTATTTTTGTCCTCACTTCTACTTGCATTTCTCAAAGTAACATACAAGCAAGGGTGCTCTTTATTAGTAAACAGACTTCAAAAAATTGTTTTCTAAATGAGACCTTAACTAAAGTTGACTTTAGGTTCCACCTCGTGACACATACACATTCTTCTTTTCCTTATAGAGACAAGGAGGACTACAATCTTTCAGTGCCTAAAATTGATGCACTACAAGAAAATGTAATCCTTTTACTGTACATTATTTTTATTTATTTTTCTAGTCTCCACAAGAGATAAAAATGGGTGTGTTGGAGTGACTAGACAATGGTGAATAGAATATATAGACATACCCAAATTATAAATTTGAGAAAAATTATCTTGAAATATTTTTGGATTTGATTAAGTGTATTTTTCATCTAAGTTGTGGAAATTTCATTGTCTTTTGAACAAACCCAATCAAATATCATCTCTCTTTATCATTCACAACCAAGATCATATTGTCTCACAAAACATCCTTTCATTTTTTAAGACTACTATCCTTTGTTGTCCTCACCACAATTGAAGTGAAGAAAATTTCAGTTTCTTGTGAGCTCAAATCTGATATAGTTTTGTTTCATCCCTATATCAATGCTCATAGACACAATGGTGTCACCCTTTGAGTCTTTTTCCTCAACACTTTTTCCTTTGTTGTCAGTGGCTGACAACTCCACCTAGCACAGAGTATTTTTTTCCCCTTCTTCTTAGCAATGGGTCTATTGTCCATATTGGTGGGTTTGTTTTTTAGCTCACATAATCGAGATTCATCCTTGGATTGGGCCAACCCGACCTCCCCCTTCTTATTTTTTAATGGGGGTTTAGACTTAGGCTCAACACGAGGTTCACTTTCAAGCATGGGGGTTTTTCTCTTAGGATTCGTTGAAGCAACAGGGGACGATTTATCAAGGGAAAGATTAAGTGTTTCCAATTCCTCCACACGAACAATTGAGATTGGTTTAGGGGGGCATAAGGCCAAATGGAAGTGATAATCCTAAGGATGAGGCCCTAGTGCAGCGGCAGGGGAGGTGGAAGATCAGGGTTGAGAGTGACATCATGGGATTCCTTGATCAAATTTTCAAGGGAGGTCAACAGAAAGAAGGGGAAACTAAGGATCATTTAGTTCCATAGGTGGTTTAATAATGGCATATGGTAAAAGTAAAAAACCTTATATCTACCTTTTAAAGTAACGTATTTCATAAGAGCAAGACACACCTTGTCCCAGGGTTTTGGAAGCACCTCACAATTGAAACCTGACTACTTCTTAATCGCCTTCTCATTGTCCCTAAAGAAGGTGTTGAGACTCTCCAGGACTTGAGTTTTGGTGTGCTTCTTGTACTTCTTTCCATCACAAGAAAGGCCCATCTCCTTGCTATCACTTCCTCATTAACCTCAAACGGAATGCCTCCCTTGGTGACTCTCCTACCCTTCCATGAACCAACAAATTGGTGACTCTCATATATTCCCCTTGGTGTTATTCCAACCAAAGATGTTGGGATATATATTCATAGTGAATTGGATGAACCTACCTATTTAAAAATATTATGATTTGTATGTATTTTCTTGACAACTCTCATATGATATCCAGAGAAGCAATTAGAGAAGTTATTAGCTTATCATCCTCTGGACTAACCCTTGAATGTAATTTTGACAAAGGAAAAGGATTAATGAACACATATTCTAGAATCACTAACTCAACAATTTAGTATGTAGTTTTGGTTATCTCACACCTGATTTTTGGTGACAACAATGTCTCTACCACTACAGGTGACCTTGCATTGGATATGGTTGAAAAAATGGTAGAATATGATCTTTGTGAGGTGCTTTGACAATAACTGTTGGAAAATCTAAAATATATCAAGAAGAAGAAATGTACATTTAGGTACATTGCATTGTTATTATTTCTAACCTTCCATTTTATCAAAGAAGTTCTTGGCATTAGAGAAGTTAGTTGGGTAAATACTAGACTAGTTGCTCATCAAATAAGAGAGCTAATGAGAAACATTGGAGATTTGGATGCACAAGGAGATTCCCTTGCTGCATTCTTTGGAAAATTTTAGAGAAGAATGAATAGAAGGTAGATAATCCTAGGAGAATTAGTCACAAAATACAAGGATGATATAACATTTCTGGTAACCATTGATAGCTACATTATCAAGGTAGTTGAACCGAGAAACACATGGATTCCTGAGCTAGGATATGAATTGAAAAGGACTATGTTGCTAGTTGTATTGAAATGTTGATTAATAGCCATGGAGATCCTAGAAAACCTAGATTTGGAACATACACTAAAGTGGCTAAGGAAATTCTTGAAAAGTTTGAATTGATCTCTGGTAAATCAATGTCTACCTCTAGAGAAAAGAGAAAAGAACCCGAGGTCCTTGCATAATTAGTTGCTCAGGTTGAGTTAGTTCTAAGAAGACTTAAGCAACTTTCTAGGATAAGGACTCATCTACAGATAGTTCCTAGAGTGGTCACCAGCTCCTCATAGTCCACTATGGAAAGCACAAATTCATTGACTGATAGATTCAAAGAATTGAAGAGTCAAGCAGTAAGTGACATGATCAACTAGATCGAAGATAAAAGATTGTTGGAAATTATGGATAAATACAAATCTACACACATTGTAATTGAAAGACTCAAAGAGGTTCAAGAGTGTGAGAAAGAGGTCAAAATTTTATTCTCAATTAGTTGGACATGCCTTGATGCAATTCAAAGATTCAAGGATGTTGATAACACAATTAAGACACAAGTTAATTATGCATCTAGCACCTTTAATCCTGCTCTTGATTTGGATAATCAAACTTGGCACAATTCAACAAAGCTACATGAAGAATACCTTGCATCACATAAGGAGAAAGGTGAAATGATTGAGCAGTATGGGCAGCTCAGAAATTTAATAAATATCAAATGCACTCTAGTCTACTATGCTCTTTCTCTGGCTGATAGAACCTGAACTCGAGTGTTACTATCAGTACCTAGTTGAGGGAAAATACATCCTATTTAATCTCAATTATTTATGCAGAGAATTTTTAGAGGCAAAGATGCTTTGGGATGAAGGAAAAGCCTCATGTATAGGTGTTCTTAGCAAACTTCAAGGAACAACACCTTCTAGTTAATTTCTCACAGCTATTGTTTTGGATGTACTCCTTAGGGGGAGTATTCAGGTATGCACAAGAAAATATTAAATCATTTGATATCATTTTATCCTTTTCCATTGACTTTAAAGGGGGAGAGGAATATGTGAAAAGAGGAGGACATGAGAAGTTTTTGGGGGAGAAAATTGAAAAGTTGAGAAGAAGAATTTTTTGGTGGTTTTCACATCATGTGTTGCCATCAATGACAAAGGGGGAGATTGTTGGAAATTGGAAGGTTTTCATTGATGTCAATAGAGGAAATTAAAACATTGTCATTGATGCACATAGTTCAGCACTCTGGTAATAATGATTTGGGCTATGATTACTCTAGTACTGGAAGTCTATATATTGATCCAGTATCCCAATCCAGATTATCTTATTTTATAAGATTTGCTCAGAAGCTAATATTATGTTCTATCTCAACATCAGTTACATTCACTAACAATATTTCAGTTGTTTTGGCTATATGGTTGGAGATATAGTTACCAGTAGTTTTGGAAAATAGTATTCTACTCATGCACTAGCTCTGTATGCTAGTTTTTTGGTTCAGATTCTATATCAGAGATGGATATCACTACAAGACTTTGTACATAGACTTGTTACTACAAGATGCATCCTACATCAAAGTTTTGTGATAATATGTGAAGGCATACAAAAGATATGAATAACAATGTTGTGCTTTGAAGTCTACAGTAAGGTTCTATATAGTACATTGATGTGGGAGATTTTGCATTTTCCCATATTTGATTATCATACCTTTCAAAGTTGAAGATAATTCGTTCAATATCATCTAAGGGATAATTCGACGTGTTAACAAGGTTACACACATGATGAATTATATACATTCGAAATTATGATGTTTTAGGTCTAGCTCTGGCTAACCTAATTATGTATTGATGTTAAGGAGTTTAAATATGTGTTGTGAATGTTAATGGGATCTATCTTAGGTCCACACCAACTAATTATATGTAAAGATGAATATTTTTTTTAGGACAATTCCAATAGTGTTGGTTTTTGGTTTGATATGGGGCTACTCCAACTAGGCTAATAGGTATTTGGTGTACTTGATTATATATGGTATATATATGTGAACACTTTTGTGTTAGATGATGAGATGATAAGGAGAGGAAGAAAAGCGAAGACGATTGCTATATACCAAAAATGTGCAAAGTTGTATGAATGAGCAAACAAATGTGTTACATACACTTGCAAAGAAGTTTTTTATATTCTGTGCTTCACCGGAACTGAACTCCAACACAAGGAAGGTGCATTCTATCTCAATTCATCTCTTGGTAGTGAGCCATACTCTGTTTTGTAAACTACCTCAAGCTCTAAGCTTTCAAGGACAATGCATCCTAGCAGTGTGCCATTGTAATATTCTATATAGATGGATATGTTATATTGTGAGCTAACCCTCACTGTGGTATTTCCCATTTTGGTTTTTCAACGTAAAAATACTACTGTTTATGTGTACTTTTGTGTTGGCTTGATTCCATGCTTTCACTTGTTACTATTAGAATTTTGATGTTGCTTGGATGGATATTATGTGAATGGTTTAATGGAATATTTATTCACTCTTAGTATTCAGAGATCCATAACACACATCCTCTATGGAATTCTCATAAGCAAGATGTAGACACAAAATCTAGTCTAAGCCTCATGACTTCAATATTCTTCATAATTCCTATTCTTCATGGTCATGATTAAATAATCTTAATTATTTAATTAATTCATCTTAACATTAATTCTTCTATTAATTAAATAATCTTAATTATTTAATTAATTCACACTTTTCTTTATTCTATCGATTAATTAAATAAATGCTTTTATTTAATTATGTTACTAATTAACCTTATCCTTCTTGTCAAATTAAATAAATTCTTATTTAATTTACTCTTTATCATACTTCAACTATAATTAAATAAATTTTTTATTTATTTAATTATTCATTTAAAATCCTTCATCATTTAATTAAATAAATATTATTTATTTAATTATTCTTCTTCAAATGTCAGTCTTGAATTAAATGAATTATTTCATTCATTAATTCTATTTTAACACATTCTCTATATTTTAGATAATTATGTGAGTTATCTAAGTATTCACTTTTACTCGACTGACATCTATTTTAATCGTCAGCTTAACTATTGATTTAATGTTCTGAGTGGTGCTTCGAGTAATCTCTCGATCATTCAATCGGCCCAAATTTAACTCAATTGCGTGTACATGTGGATTAATTAAATATTCTTATTTAATTAATTAAATGTTGTGTGTGCATTGAACAAGAGTTGACATAATCAATCTTTATCTTTGTCATGCAAAGATATTTCTTATGTTTTCGAATGTCGAACTGAAGATTAAATCATTTATTTAATCTTTAATTCTATTTCTAATTTGTATCACTCATGTCACTACTAACAGTTATCAAATGCATGTCTAATTGTCGATCTCAACCGTCCGTTGATCTTTCAATCTTGGCCTGTCGTTCGAATAATCAATTTTCTATAAATTGATTTGTCATTCTTCATTCCAATCTCTCTTGCGAAATCTTATGACTTTTGAGAGCACCTTTGTCTTGAATCTTCGATATTTTTCTAATCATTATCTTAGGCTATACTTGCACGAATTTACTAAAAATCTGAGGGCAATTATACTATACAAGCGAAATGGAGAAGGGCAATCGAGATGAATCATGGAAATACGTTCGAAATTGGTGAGATTGTTCTAGTTTTGTTTACGTTTTACTTTCCTATGTTCTTTGTTGCTTAACATTTAGATTTGCATTCTAGATTTAGTATTGCATGCATGTTTGCTTCTAATCTTCTTTGTTTTCTATAGTGCAATTTTCTATGGCTACACAATATCTTGCATTACTATCTTTTTCTATACCATCTAGATTCACATCAGCAAGTCTAGAATAAGTACCATCACATAATCAAGATAGGAAACCATTTCAATACTTCCCTATCATCCTATCAACAATTGAAAGCCATTGATATATCAGTATAAGTCTAGAAGGCTTCCAATTCTATGGCATTGTACATAGACCTGGCTCAAGTATTTCATAAAAGAAAACAATACATATTGATTCGTCAAGCCTATGTAAATTTGGTATAGCATACAAATATTTCATGAATCTATAGTGAAAACTAAATGGGGATTCACCCTCATATATTTTTATATCATATAACGCATCTAAAGGTGAAAAAATTTCAACCATAGGCTCACATCCTTCTTCAAAAATTTCCTAAGTGTGTGAAAACCTACCATTAGATAAGCACTGATTATTCACTTCACCAAACTGATCCATTAATAGTATCTCAAGCTCATGTGATGAATAAATATAATGTATAGGATGGCTACAAAACCAATCCCAAGCACCACTTCTTAAAGTTTATACTAAAAAATCATGACAACATCCTCCTTTGCTATCTGACGTTTCACCATCAATCTAGTGAAAGACTGCTGATGTTCTAATCATGATTCTTCATAACCTCCCCTAAAATTAGGTAGGTATTCATTTATTTCTCTTCTAATAGAGTGTGGATAATATTGGATTTTACTAAAATCCAGAGGGTTATATTTTTCATTAGAGAAACATTTTCTCTAAGGATATGACTGTGGTTCAGTCATGATAGAATAGCTTGTAGAGGGGGAACTTGACTGGTTATACATATTTGCTAATGAATATCTATCCTTCTACAACTATCTGCTTTAGAATATCCAAATTTCTCAACTCCCTTTTTCACTAGTACCTTAAAGCATTGAATAAGGGACAAAATTTACTAGAACTTTTTCGTTGAACTTCACACAAAATGTAGCAATAGATAAATACCTAAAAATAGTTGCAACCAAACTCTTCTAATGAAGTAAAATTTTGTTGTATAGTCGACACCTCTTTGAAAGAGGAAATGATCTTCAAGCACCCGGGAGCTCCTTCAAAGATCAAAATATTTATGAGTTCTCTCCATGAGCAGAGCACCAAACTTCAAGAACACACTAGAAATATTGCAACAAGTTCCTTCTTCAAGTATGAAGGTCCTTGGATCTCAAGACACAAAACTTTAGATTGGTAAAGTTTAGACTCCTTTCAAATGGATATGCCTCTATCTTCCTTAGTGGAGTCACCAAATTTTTTGGTGGCTTAGATGAGGCAGAGCAGATTTTCAATTCCTTGCCCAAAGATTCCTTCAGTTTGTAGTGCCCCTCCATGATTCACCCTTTCATGATGTTTGATAAATGTTGTTTTAGGTTGTTTAGTTTAAGTTGTTTGTTAAATGTTGTTCTTAGTTAACTGGTTCATTAAATTAAATTATTAAGTAAAAAGTATTTAGGTAATCAAATATAAATAAAATTATTAATAATTATAGTTGATAATAAATTAAAAGTGTGATAAAATATTAAATAAAATAAAATAAAATATTATAATGGAAAACTCAATTAATAAAAAGTAATAAATAGGAAGAACTAAGGTGATAAATGAAAAGACAGGTTTTTTCTCGTTACAAATCTAAATTTAGTACTGACAGTTGTAAACCATTAATGAAATTAATTATTTTCTAAAAAGAAACTTCCATTGAATGCTTTTTGGGATTCTAGAGATTTTATTGGATTTTTGGGGTTTTCAAAAATAAAAACACAACCCTTCTTTTTGAAATAAGGATCTTTTGTGAGATTTTCTTTAGGAATTGTTTTTTTTTCATTTTCGGGATGAAATAATATTGGTCTACAAGAAATCTGGAATGCGACAGATTTTGATGGGGAAATGGGGATTCTTGGAGAAAATTAATTCAAAGTTTTGGGAAGAAGATTCTTGTAACTGCAAAGATCTTTATTCATCTTTCTCAATCAATTGATGTTGTGGCATTTTTGGGTGGGGAATCAGTTCTGTGTTTTTGGAATAATTTTTCATTTGTGCATTTTTTGCACCTCTCTCTTTGGGTTATGGGAGTTCAAACATCGATGGTAAAACCATGTATCATTTTCAAGGTAACAAGAAAGAAAAATCTAAAGAAAAAGGAAAGATATCACTAGTACAAAAACAACAATATATGACTAAATAAACTACTAAAAATTGCATATAAATGACTAATTTTGGACACGTGACCATTAGTAGTTTATTGCTGGTCATTTATAACGTAGCCAAATTTATGACTAAACTATTTTAGTCATTTATCTAGTCATTGATTTAGTCATTTATTTAGTCATTGATTTAGTCAATGACTAAATCAATTATTTTAGTCATTTATTATTGTTAACTAGTCATTTATTTAGTCATGGTAGTGATTTATTTATTCATATATTTAGTCATTAATTTAGTCATATATTTAGTCATTAATTTAGTCATTACTTTAGTCATATATTTAGTCATTACGTTAGTAATATATTTAGTCATTAATTTAGTCATATATTTAGTCATTAATTTAGTCATTACTGTAGTCATATATTTAGTCATTTTTTATTTACTAGTTTCCATTAATTGGTAGTAAATATAGTCATGAAATGAATAATTTATTAAATACCATAAATCTTATAGAGCAAAACTAACATAATATTAAACTTGAACTAAAATATAAAAGAAAATAAAAATATTACATATACGAACAAGCTACAACATGCTAGAATTAAAAGATTGATTCAACATCATGATAAATAAAGGTAATCTACAATAAAAAAATTTAATATATATATATATAAAGTTATAAGATGTCAAAGTTATCTAAGAGTATATATGTAAATATAATGAAAAATGACAAAGTTATCTAAGAGTTTCCAACTCTTTCAAATACACCATGATAATTAAGATTTCTAAACAACACATTCAAAATACTACATAAAGCAGTGAGCCAAAATGTCTAACAACTTGTACATGATAAACATGTTCAACTATGTCATCTTTTGAAAATATTTTAGTGGTCATCGTGTGAAGGTTCCCTCTTTCTCTTTTAGATGAACAACTCCATCTATTTGTTCTTCATAAACAAGGGGTATGTTACTGGTGACCTTTAAAATGTTTACATTTGTATCTCCTATTCCTTTCAAGTTGACTCAATGTACAATAGATAGGGAGTGGATCCGCCCAATGCCCATAACATCACCATCAAACGGATTCAACACCCTAACTTTATCCCCTTCTTTGAGTTTATCAATACATTTCTACAAAAAGAAAAAAATTAACACATGATATTACATAGGTAACGATTACCCTTGTTTGCATTATAAAACAACCATTACTTACTTAAATAGTACTTGCACGTGTCTGTTAAAATAATTGCAAAAGGAAAATTTTAAAAATAATTGCAATGATACCTTATGAATGTTTTACCCTGAAAATTACCTTAGCAGTCTCACATTTTTGTTGATCAAGAGGCATGGTAGTCTAGATGATTATTATCATCCATAGGGTATAAAGTCAACCAAAAATAGAATGGGGGAGAGGGATTAGATTAAGCATAGATTCCAAGAACCATTCATCAATCTAATTTACTAAAAAACCAACACTCATAGCAGTGCCTACAATATTACTATTATCTTCATACTAATTAGATACCAATGCCACAAATATAAACACTACATTACCATGCACGCATACCAGACACATAAGGTTATGACAACACTATTACACATAAAAAAGGTAGCTAATGCACAAAAATAAAGAATGCAATATAAGACACTACTACTACTACTACAAGGTGAAGGTGAAATACATTGGGATGTACAAAAATAGTGGCATTAAAGCTCTGAAACATAACCCTATGTAGTCAACATAACCCTATCAATGATGATATATAAAAGAAGAACAAAGAACAAAATGTATCAAGGAAACATGTGACATCCATTAAGAGTAGTCATTGAGGAAACAATGCAGTATTTATTTGTGGCTTTCATAGCAGCAGTAAAGGATTAACAAATAAGGTTGGATGTAGAGGTCACATAAATAATAGAGAAAGAGCCTTTCACTATTAGGAAATAGTGTAAGAGTATGCAAAAATAAGGAATGATGTCCAATGAACAAGTAGTAGTGGAATGCCATGAAGTTAAAAACACAATGATAAACATGGCACCAAGGAATGTAAGGAAAAGTGAAAAGACAACAAGAAACATCCAATATGTCTTCTAGCATTTTTTTCCATCCCAAATCACCAAAGGTTGTAGATCTATTAAGACGGATACAAGTTTGTAACAATAAAAGGATTTATAAGTTGTCATAATAAAAAACCATTGGCAAGAAGACATGACAGTGCTATGAGCAATTGAAATAATAAAGAGTATGTAACACTAGTAACCAAAGGTTTTAAAATGTTGTCTTAGAAATAGAACAAAGAAGTGATTTCTAGCATGTAAGAGCATGGAGAAGGTATCAATGAAAAGAACTTTCAAAACAAAGATATTCTTCAAGAATCAAAGAAAAAGGGAAGTGAAGGTAGGGTTTCATGTAAAACATTGTCTTTATTGTGAAAGAAGGGCTATGTTTAATTTATGCTCATTGGTTCAACAATTTGTAATAATCCCATGATTATTTGGCGATGGTTTTTTGAATTGAATGTCCTAGGGTTGAGGAATCGGTACGTTCTATTCTTGGATTTGAATTAACAAGCCCTAGAGCTCGATGTCTAATCTTCCCCTCTCAAGTTCTTTTTGTGTTTCTATCAAACATTTTGGATCTCCTACAATCTTTAGTAGACTTGGAATTAATTGTTACCAAATTTGTCAACCCTCAAATGCTTGATGTTGGTGAATTACTCCAAGTTATTCAACAATATAATTTCTTTGTTGGTGATGGGTATCTGGGTGATCTTTTTCCTAGAAAATTTATCAAGAATAGGTTGGGTTTTGATGAAATTTTTGAAGCAATAAGGCTAGCCCTACAATTCAGAAATGATAATCCTCCTCAAAGCACTAAGAAGGAATTCCAGACGTCTGTGTGTCACAATGAACTTTGACATCAAGGAGAAATATTATGCAAAATCATTTATTTATGAACACAATCCTCACCCACCTCAGAATTTAATCTCTATTGGTTTATAGGAAAGTCATCCAATATTTGTGCCAGCAATTGAAGAGATATAGCTGACACGAGTTGGAAATGCTACTCAAGTGGGAAATGTTGGTGGGTCTTTTATTGGAGAACAATTTGTAGCTATGATAGAGCCGATGCCAGTTGGAAATGCTGCTCAAGTGGGTAATGTTGTTGGGTCTTCAGTTAGAGACCAATATGTACCCATGGCTATGGCTCGTATTCTTCCATCAGAAAGCAAGGGAAAGGAGCTTCATCTGGGTTTTGATTTCTTTTCTCAAGAGCAGTTTTTGCAGGAGACCACTGAAGGTCAAGATGAGAACTTAGTTCATGGAGATGATTATATGGAAGAATAACTGTTTGGTTATTGCAAGTTACCAGTTTTTTTCTCATAGTGAATATTTTGTGTTGTTTTCTTCAGCTAGTTTAGAAATCCAGTTATAAAATAATCATGGAGATGGTAGTAGATATATGCAAAGACAATTATGAAGTTTGATTAGGAGAATGCATTGTAATACAAATAGGTAGCTTGGTTATTGGCAACTGGTAATAAATAGTTTATGATGCTATAATATTTGCAGAACTCATCTAGAAATTTGGCATTTTTTCTAATACAAATGTAACTCTCTTTTATATTATATAATATATATAGGCCCCCATGCCTTTTATCTTAAAAAAAAATTGTAACGGTCACACTTCTCTGCTACGAGGAGTTCCATAGCTTATGTTTTGAATCCATTTAATTTATGAAATGTGGGAGAAGGGGACACAAATCAATAAAAGGGTCACATATTCATGTGTTTAATGGCTTTGGTGTTAGAGAATAAATGCTTTGTCTTTGCTTTGAGCAAGTCCTTCATGTATTGATTGCAGTGAGTGTCCATTTTAAGGCTTACCATCTTGCTCCACCCAAGCTCATGCCAATCAATGTCATACACATTTTCTTGAGGAAATAACACTATATCAGCGAAGAAGTATATGTGAAATGACCATGGGTAAGAAAAATGTAGCAATAATGAGCTTATGTTCTTTGGGTGATTGGGGATTATTGATATGCTATCATTGTGCCATAGGCTCATGCTAGTTATGTGCCTTTTGGTAGGTAAATTTTATACCTCCATGAAATTTTAATCCATAGAATGAAATTCAGATGTTGCAAATAATGTACATACAATTAGATGACTTTTAACACCGTGTTCTAGCAAAGAAAGTGGAACAACATATAATGTACATATAATTAGATGAATTTTAGCACATTGATTTTTGGAATTAGAGGATAGAAACACTTTGATCTTGAGGACATTCTCACTTAGGGAGCACATTGAAGCTTCAAGTTTATAGTACAGTTCAGTCTTGCTATGAGTGCATTAATTGTTGCAGATTTGTAAGTGTTGTTTATTGTTGATTTAATGACTATCATAACAGTCCTATGGTTGTAGAGATTCAATAATAGTTAACATCTATTGCTACTAGAGTTTAATTCATTCTATGCAAATCTATGTGATTGTTTGGCTAATTATAAGTCTTGTGATGTATGATTAATTATATCTATTTGGATACAAATTGGTGATAGTTGTTATGTTACAAACTTGTTTTCATAAAAAAATTGAGGAAAGGGACATTATAATATCTAATGAAAATTTTGTCCTAGACCTTGCTCACTAGTTTAAATGGCCTTTCCTTCATACTTAGAGATGTTAATCCTATTTTATTTTGCACTTTTATTTTTTTGCTTGAAGGCTTTGATGTTATAGTCTCTTTCATTATTCTATGTAGTAGAACCTCATTGCTAGGCCTAAAGCTCTTGCTTTATGAGCCTTATTATTTCATAGTTTCTTATGAGTCTCATCAATCACACAATGCTCCTTGTTATATATCTCTAATACCAATTGTATCAACTAGGTTGGTGGCTAATAAAGTATGCAACAAATTATATTACAATTATAGGATGAGTAGATATGTAACAAGAATGCTGGAATACATGTGTGTATGTGCATGCACATGTGAGGGTGTGTGCATGTGTGTGCATCTAAGGTCACATGTGTATCTTTCTAAGTTCACATGTGTGCTTGCAGATGTTTGTGGTTGTGCATAAGTATTTGGGGGGTGGGGTGTGTGTTTGCTTATGTGTGTGTGTGTCTTAGCCATGGGAATTAGATACTAAGGGAAGAGAGTTAATAAATGAAATGGTCAAAGATAATTCTAAGAGAAAATTGATGAACATGAACAATTGGGTCAATCCCAAGTGGTGTAGTAGCAATTTTCATGGCTGTAGCAGTGAGTTTAGTGCAAGGGCAGTGAGTTTTATGGCTGTAACATTGAGTTTAATGGATCAAGCAACAAATATCATTACTAAATAGCAAGAAGACATTAAGAGAAAGCGACAAGAATATCAAAAGAAACTTTTTTTAATAGCAACAACCATAATGAAGAGTTAACAACAAATCTATGAAGGAAAGAACAACATGTATCATCCAATGAAAGAAGTAGCACCCTAAGTTCAAGATGTTGACAAGGTCAATTACAATGCCCTAAAACACAGTCAAGCATCATAAAGTATTGAAGTTCTAGCAATCTCCACTAAAAGGTGATAAAGTAGGTACAATGATTGTTCTACGGGTTACATTCAATTTTTTAGTTGTCTATTCACTATTCTATAAGCTTGTTCATTGTTTGGGATCATAATAGTCATTAAAATTAAGGAAAAGTAATGTTTCATAGCACTCACCTCAAGCTTGTTGGTATATGGAGCCTAATCAGACTCAGAGGTTAAATTTTTGCCACTTTTATCGGTGTGGTTTCCCCCTAAATTATTTAATGGGGGTTTGGGGGAAACTCCCCCAAGATGGGGTTAAGGGGAAACACCCCTTGTGGGGTCTAGGGGAAACATCCCTGACATGCTCCCTATTGTGATATAGGGCAGAGTCAACAGGTAGCACCCTCAAAACCTCTCACAATTTTTTATTATTTTATAAAGGCGTCGAATCTTATTTTTTCTATTGACCAACATAAAAACCCTATTTTGTAACCAACATAAGTCTTGATAAAAGGATAAGGGTTTGGGTATTTGGATATTGTATTGTATCATTTGTAGTGGTATTGAGTTGCAAGGATTACTGGTTGTAATCGGTTCGATTTACTAGATAATAATATTGGACTCTCTGTTGGTGGATGTAGCCCAAGTTTGAGTGAACCATGTTAAATATTGTCTCTCGTTGTTATTATTTCTATTTTTTTCATTACTCTATTTAACCTTTATTTGCATTTAATTGATATTTTCTACATACAATTCCTAAAATAGTTTCAATACCACTAGTACTATAAATATCATGCACATACTCCTTGAATTCAGCATAATCACTATCAACATTGTCCTGAAGTTGTGTAGCTTTGTTGAGAGCTCTATTGACAGGGTCTTTTCCTTTTCGTTATACTTTCATATAATTTCTCTGCATGTAGTTTAATCATAATGGAAAGTTAATATGAGTCAAGTAAAGAATGCAAATATCATTTCATGACAATATCATTTGGAAGCATATTAAGTTTGCATGTTAAATATATGAAAAAAATGTCTTTCTACTGTAGATGCATAATTTCATGAGTAGATGTCATTCAAATGCATTTGAAAATACCAAAACATATTGAATTTCTTTCCAAATCTCTTGTTAGTTTTTTAGCATTCATTTTCAAAGCATTTTTACAACTTGGCAAACATCAAAACCAAGAACACAACAAATTGAAACTCATAACAACAAGATTCAACTTCACATACCAAGTGTTAGACAATATTCCTTGAGGTTTAAAACAACAAATTAAGGTCATATTCTTCAAGGGATATTTCATTGGTATAAAATTTTGTGAGGATTGTGTCCTTGGTAAATGGAATAAAGTGCAGTTGCACTCTAGAAGCACTATAGTAGATGAGATTTTAGAGGTGAACATAATGATGTGTTTGGGGTTTTGAATATCCCATCCAATGGTAAGTCTTTGTACTATATGCCATTCACTAATGATTATTCTAAATATTCTTGGATATATTTTTTAGGAAGAAGTTTGATTATTCGAAGTATTATATATATTCTTGATTATACAGTTATACCTAAGAGAAAAAATCTTCATATGGTGAGCACTTGATTAGTTTGGGAAACTCACATGGCTTGGTGATCCTTAATTATGCTTCCATTATTTAGTGGCTTTACATGCTTCAATTCCTCAAGACATAATTCTCATTGAATTTGGTATTACCCCACTCATTATTGTTGTGATCTTTCAACTAGTAACTATGATTCATAGGCTTAGATGGACAATACTTCAGCCAATTTCTTCCTATACTCATATGATGCATTCAAATCCTCTATACAAATGGTTTGATGTGTGATCTACTATGGATGGTACACCATGGCTTCTACTCTGATATGCCTTATAGATATTAACATGTATAAGCTTCCTTCTAATTTTTCAATTGACACACCAAATCTTTCTACCAAGGAGATAAGTAGGGGTATCAAAGATGAGATCTATAGAGCTTACCTATAGTCCTAACAATTACAACCTCAAGAACCTCTTTCCTTGAACCTTCAACACTATTGCAAATCATATCTTCATTTTGAAGATGGTATCATATAGCCTCTAAGTTACACTAAGCTCAATTTTCTCTATGATTTTAGGATCGCTTTGAAATTGGGACCAATCACCACATTCCTTAGCAGCACCATATTTGTCAAATTTGTTTGATAGAGCCTGAAACCAAGGATCATTTTTATTTTAGATATTCTCCTTACAATAAGAGTAGGGGACAATTCTTTTTCCTCTTCAAAGACTCATATAACTCTCCAAACCTTCATGGCTTACAAGGATCTAAAATGCTTGGCTCTTTACTTTCAAGAGACTCTTTATTATTATCTAGCCAAAGATTTTTCTCCCACAATGCTTTGCACTTGGAAAATTATCTTTTTCATTCATATTGTTTGTTCTTTAGGATTGAGTAGGAAGCAACTTCATGAAAGGATTCCAAATATGAAAAAACTTGGAAGGTATTGAGGGATATGATTTGTTTTATATACTTCTCTTTAGTGCTCTTTTTTATTCCCTTTTATGTTTTTTTTGGAGTTGCATTCGCACTCTCCACTCTTTATTATTCATTGTAATTTTCAGTCCCAAGGGGTAATTTTGGCCTTTTTTGGATAGTAATATCATTATTTAGGGGACAAAACCTTCATGGTACTTTTGGAGGACAAGATAGACAACTACTTTGAACACAACAATGAACCCTTGACAATTTTTCACAAGAATTCAAATATGCAATCTAATATAGATCACTCACAACATAAACATTGGTTCCTTTATAAGCTAGACTTCCTATATAGACACAATCTTGAACTGGAAGATCCTCATGAATTCCTCTTGCCTCCAAACTCAATGATATATTAAAATATAAAATCCAAAATTTTAATTTTCTCTAAAATCTTGTTAGATCTCACCCATTTCCAAAAAACCACCTCCTTACAAAGAACAAAAATTATGAGCCAACACTTTGTGAGATATCGCATTTGCTCGATGCCCTACACTAGGGAATGCATAATTTTAATCCCAAAGATTTGATACCTAGAAATATTATACTCATAGGTTTGTAATTGAACAATAAAACTCCACAAGCACTGAAGAGAACACATTGATATATGATGATAGCAAAAGATACCAAAGAATAGAATTCATTATAATCAAATGGAGTGAATGGGTGTAAAATGGTTAGCTGAGAGACATTGAATCTATTAATAAACCTCTTAACAACTTATACAAGGGTAGGTTGGCACATTACGACTCTAATTCTAATACAATATAACTGTAAGTTACACATGGTACATACAAAATTACATATGCAAGTTACACCTATAAGGTACAAATAATCCAATGGTATACCACAAGCATTCATAACTCAAAAGGACCCAACCAAGCTAGTTTTGCATATTGAAGTCATGCTCTCCTACTTTGATCATCACTAGCTTTATGGTTTAGTGAGGGGTCATTCACTTAGGGATTTTTATTTCTTCAATATCAATTTTCAAGAATAACTATGTATAGTATTTACTGTGTAACTCATTCCTTTAGCGACTCTCCTTTCATGAGTATTAGTTCACAATAAACACTCTATCACAAGCTTGAAAAATCAACTTGGAACCCATTTCATCAAGTGATGTTCACATTGGTGAAGATAAGGTATTCAAACTAGTGAAGTGAACCTTCACATAATTTTAGTTGCAAACATCAGATCTTGCACCTTGTAATTGAGAATTCTTGAGAGGTCACCCATGATAATACTATTATGACTCAAGATTGCATAATTGTGGATATTTTCCTTCAGTGACACCTGCTTAGCTTTATACCCCATTTGCAAAATCTTGAATTGAAATTGATAATCCATTCACTTTAAAGCTCCCTACCTCTTATTAGGTAATTGAAATTCACACATCCTGCAAACAACTTGATGAGTTGCATCATAAACACATTGGCTCCACAAGCACTACCTGACAAGACACATCATTGATGTGATCCACCTCCTCCAACAACACTTTACCTTCTCATTCCAATAGCAAGTAAATAATTTGAAATGGTTGGAATATGGATGGTCTATGTAACTACTGTAGGCACATAAAATTGACCTAGGCCTACAAACTTTATTTTCTCCATGTTTCTTCTCAACATAATTAAAATATTTAATTTTGTCCTATGGTCCAATTTTGAATATTAATTAAATAATTCTCAATTATTTAATTAATTCATCCTTTTTATTCCTTCTGACTATTTAAATAAATAAATTATATTTATTTTATTTAAATACGTCACTAATTTCCTATGTCTCTCTATAATTAAATAAATTCCTAAAATTATTTAATTATTATCTATTCACTATTTCCTCCTGATTATTTAAATAAATTTCTATAATTTATTTAATTATTGTCCACCTTGCATTTTCCTAATTTTAAATAAGATCTTTTATTTAAAATTTTCCACTTTCTATTCTCTCTCCAAGTAAATAATATTAAAACATTATTTACTATCACATGACCCCACCACTTTTGAATTAAATAAAATTTTAATTCAAAAGTTAACTCAGCTTTTAAAATCAAATAATTTTAAATTATTATTTGATTTTCTAGCAACCTCTTTTTTCATGCCCAATATCTCCTTGTCACATGCATTCTTGTCCATTGATTTGATTTTTCTAAAATCTCAGCCCTTCATTTCAAAATTCTCCCTAATGTTTCCCTAACCCCAATTGTTGGTTGTCACATTTAATTTCAACCTTTGATCTTAGGGAATCTCTCATCTTTCAATCTTGGCCATTCATCTAAAATTGGATTTTCTATAAAAAGGAAATTCCAACCTCATTTGACACACTTCGTGCTCTTGACTTCATACTTCAGACATTTCATCCTTGACTATTTTCTACATACTTTAGGCTTACTTGTGCACTTACATTTGTAGCTTTTGAATAGAATACTTCAATATTTTCTTAGGAAATTGTCATAGTCATAGTTGCTCATCAAAATCTGAGGGAAAACACAATATTGAAACAAATGGAGAAGGGCAATGCGGGTCAATCATGGAGGGTTTGAAGACATTTGGTGAAATATTTCCTTTCTTTTATGCATTTTCCTCCATTGTACTTCATTGTTTAGCTAGGATTTTGTTTATGCATTTTATTTTATCCTAGCCTAGATTCTTTCCTTAATTACATTGGTGAACCCAATGCCAAAACACTCTCTTTTGCATATTTCCACACAACTTTTCATCTTTTTTTCAGATACAGGTACAGAACGTTGTAACTACAACTTTCTGGGCTGCATTTGATGTGTTGCAATGCATTTTCTTTTGGGAACGACACATCTGCAGTTCTGAGCCACATCTAATAGATAGAACAACACATTTGATTTCCTAAGACACATCTACAGGCCTAACCGACACATTTGTTGTTGCAATGCATTCACTCTGCAGAATGATTCATCTTCCTGGTAAATTTCTACTTTGGTGTTGCAATGCATTCACTCTACAGAACAACGCATTTGCCTAGCAAATTTTTGCTTTCATTTTTTTGATAGAATTTCCAGATTTCTCTTTTTAGTTTAGTAGCTTAGGGATTTTGGGTTACTAATTTGTTTTTTGCAGCATGTGGCAAGTTGGAAGGGGACACTAACTTTGTTTGTTGTTAATTTTATAAATCAGTTTACAATCCTAAAACAAACAAACAAACAAACAAAATAGAACTTGCATTCACATTTCATTGGTTAAAATGAACATGCATTGACTCATAGGTTTAAAATGAACACAATCTTGCATTGAAACTCATCAAGGTTAAAATTTACATGTATTTTTCATGACATTGGCTTAAAATGAACCTTTGTTTGTCTCACAATAAGCTTGGGTTAAAATGAATGTTTGGTTGAAGTGTCTTGTGGTTTAGTGATAGCCCTTTGGTGTGTATGAAATTCTCTTGCGCCTTGTTGCGATCCTAAGAAACAAAAAAATTTAGGGGTTATTACTTGGTCACCCACATATTTCGATTTGGGCTTTAAAAATGAACAAACTTGTGAGTGTGGGTTGAAAGCTTTGTGTATGCAATCTCCTTGGGCCCTAGTGTGATCTTGGATAAACAAAAACAAAATTTTCAATTCACTTTTGTTTTAACCTTAGAGGGGTTTGCCTCAAAAGAGGGAACGAATCCAACCAATTTTTTGCTTGGGTCGGTATATAAAAGGATAACACTAAACTATCAAGTCCTCATGGTATGTAGGCCTTAGCCGTGCAGTGTCATTTGAAAATGAGTACCTACCTTTTCTTTTAAAGGTATAAGAGCCCCTAGTAGAATGATTAAAGCCTTAAGTGGCTTGTTTTACACTCGTCAGGTGCCATGTCCCCGAGTATTGACTAGAACCCTCTTGTGTAGTTCTCAAAAAACCCTTCTATTTGTTGGTGCAACAACGGTCATTGCCAAGGCACCCACATTCTCGCAGTTCTTAGTAGAGTTGAAGATTCTATCATGGGAGATTTATGAGGGCTCGAAGCTTGGTTGACTTGGAGAAGTGAGTGTCGTGGAGGGGAGCCAGTGTGGCCAAGCTTGTAAGTCACCCACTAAGAATAAGTGTGGTTGGAGTAAAATCCAAGTGGGATCTAGCGAATATAGTCCTTTCCAACCCTAGGTTTGTGCTTGTCTTCAATGTTCTTGTTTCAAACAAAGACAAAAACATGTGTTTTCCAAGTGTTTTCTAAACCAATGAACAAATAAACATCATTCACAAATTTGGAAACACAGCCAAACTGAAACAATATCCAAAATCTGCCAAAATTACAAGAAAAACCAAACTTCATACATTATGCAACACATCAGAGACTTTTTGCAATGAAATCAACCTACTAAATCACATTTGCTAGCTTAAACAATGCATTTGACTATGTTCCAACGCATTTTCTTTCTAAAACAATGCA
>VDFB02148353.1:0-41349 GCA_007258455.2 Sequoia sempervirens
TCTAACATGCTCTATACCGATCCCATTGTCTGATGCAATGTGGGCATATGCCTCCAACAGGTCCTCAGCCAAACAATGTAGAGTCATGCGTGCCATATCTCCTGCAAGTGCATCAAGCTGTGTAGGAGTAGGGATGCCGGTCATTGTAAAAGGATCCATGGTGGTCCACTATGCTGAAAATGGTGTGGATCGAGAATGTCTAGATATCAAATACTGACCTACACGATCATCCGATATCCTAGTGGTGGCAGCCCTTGAAATGTCCTCTGGGTATATTGCTTCCTTTTGGGAAACAACAACAACCTCATCTGCTATGGGGGCTAAGAGGTGGGGTGAGAGTAGGAACTGTCACCAACCAATACCCTAAACATTGGGGGTGGTCTGTCTCTCTGCAACCGATGATAGGTGGGCCTATCAACAATCCCTATGCCTTTGACCAACATATGGTGGAATGTCCCTAGGTAGTTAACTTTAAGGCCCAAATGGACCTCAGTATACAACTGTTAAACAAAATACAATGGAATCTGGTCATTGTTTGGGTATAGACCATGTGTTGCAAGAAATCATGGGTAGATCAATGGGGCCATAGCATGATCGACACATCTAGTGACCTGGTATCCCCTAACCTTATGCACATTTTGATAAAATGAAAAACAAGTGGCTTTTATCATTTCTTTAGTGACACTATCTTGTATTTGTTTAAGGGGAACGTCACCATGTACTTCTTTCCATCTTGAAGAATATGGAATCACTAAATATTTGAGAATATGCACTAGTCCTCTCAAGTTCATCTTTTAGTTTTTCCTAGACTGCAATATTAACATGCATGGTTCACTATATATCCACACAGGTTTGCACCTTGTGCTAATGAATCTCTTAATTTTTTATCTCATTACTAGTATTTGCAAACAAAGATTCTAGCACAGGTGAAACATGATCTACATTTTCCATGTTATATATATACAGTACACCTAAAAAAACAATAAGACTTTGGTAAATAATATATCTAGATAAAAAGAATACAAATCTAAAATAGAACTTGTAATTTAATTCATCTACTCATCAATAATATTTTCATACTATTAGCTTGATTTAAAAAGAATTGGAAGACAACTTTAATCTATAACATAACATCCTTAAATGGTTCAAATTTTAAATGAAACGATGAAAGAAAGAATAAGAATACAAAGATTAAAGTATAAAATCATTTGAAAATAATTGGGGATAAAATATTTAATCTAATAGTTGTTAACATAAATGAACTTCAATTATATAGCCTTGAGAACATCAAAAAATTATAGAACATCAAAAATGCATCATTAAATGTATATTAACATCATCTGCACTCTAATTAAAAACATTAAAAACAACACGGAACACAAAGAGATGAAATTAAAAAGTTCCAACTAATGATGTTATAATAATCCTCCCCAAGTTGATCCTCTCATCCCAATCATCATACTTAATGTTTTGGTACTTGAATGTGTTGGTACTTGAATCATGTTTTGGTACTTAATGTTATGTTTTTTAAGAGGAAGCATTTTCTCTTTCTATTACCATAACGATTATTCTTGTTTTTGTAACTTGGTATTTCTATTTGTAGATTTTCAACTTTTTATTATGTAAATCATGCTTTGATACCCAAGTAGTCTAAAGGTTTTCTTGAATATTATTTAGTTTTTAGATTTCAATGCTTTCTCATTGTCTAATTTCTTAATCAAATCTAAACATTGTTTGATCCTTATTTCCTTCTAATACCAAAATCATCCTCTTTTCCTAACTATAAGAAGTCATAGTTCAATCCCACCATGGTTGTGAATCAAGCTAAAAGTGGTATGATTGAGATATGCATGATACTAAATTTATCATAATGGAGAAAGAATCATTTTGACCATAGAGGCCCTTGTTGAGAGAAAATGGTAATCAAGATATAGCACGATGCACACAACCTTTCTTTGGATCTTGCAAATTTGGCTATTATGTAATCCTAGTACAATGATTGATCCTCTTTCATATATATGTTGATTAATAAGCCATGTGGAAAGTACTTGAAGTTAAAATAGGTAAAAGGATAGAAGCTCAACAATCCCTTTGAGTGATGTGCCATTTCCCTCCATCCCAAGCTTCTTCTTCATGTATTCCTCCTTATTGTTTTACTCCTATCTATCTTATTAGGTTTATTTCTCCTTCCACCAAATCTCCCCAAATTTATCCTCTCCTTTTCCTAGATCTCATCTCATGCTTACTTATTATGATGCACATAGTTCTCTTGTCTCTCCACATTAGTTCTCATTGGACATTTTACCTTCCATGTTCCCTCAGCTGTGATATTCCTCATGAAGTCTTTGTCCTCCACACTCATTTTATTATGTCGACAAATTTATACCACCTTCCATTTCTCGTCTTGCCACTTTCATTCATGTCCTTAATCCTAGTGTGCCTCTATCTACCCTTGACATTAATGTTTAAAGGCTTGTTGAGATGAAAAGTAATGTTGATCCCTTACCTAATGGAAACAAAAAAAGACATACATATAAAAATCAAACACAATTCAATTTCTATTAAAAATTTTACATATCCATTTTTGTTGGATTTTTGGATCCTAGATTTGAGATGCACAATGTTAAAGGAGATCCCATGACACATTCAAGGTTCTTTAGTGCTACATACTTTGGATTTTGTGTATGATGATAAGTTATTGGCTAAGTTCTTCCCATGAAATTTAATAGTATTATCTTCCATTTGGGTCTATTTTTTTTAATATTGAAATTGGCCAATGCAAATATTGAGATGTTAGATTGAAGTTTATTATTTTTAGATTTTTTTTGGTATGAAACAGGATGGAAATAAAGTATAGCATTCTTAACATTTGCAATTATGAGATGAATGTTAGAACTAAAGTTGTTAGAGGCTACCACACTTAATTATGGATCTTCTAATGCTTCATCTACATCATCCTACCCTTGTAAATTTGAAAAGAAAAATTATTTCCAAAGGGATAGTAAAAAATAATGGAAATGACCATTGCACAAACTATACATTATAAATGTTTCTAATATTATGACTCTAAAGCCTCCAACCTTTTCCTTTGTAAAATGTGCTTCAAAATTTACTTAGTGCTTGCATGATTACACTTCCTCCCTATGACCATTAGATAAAATCTAAAGTTATTCCCAAAAGATATAATGAGGAAAAGAATTTTGTTATTAAATTGTAGAGTTAGTTGTAATTATACTCAACATTTTATGGGATTAGGAATAATTGATTAAGTTTGATTCATAAAAAAAAATTAGGTTAAGGGGTTAATATTGGGGTCAATCCTTCAGTATTTCCTCCTAATGAAAATTTAAATATTTTACACTAAATAAATCTAATAAAATGGTTTTATATGAGGGAGGTCATGAGATTGAGTACATATACATGTTGTGAGCTTGAAATCATTAGTTCACCTATGTATGTGAGGAATGATAATTTGTTGGTATTAATAAAATTATAGGGTACTTATTCTTCTTCTTATGTACTAGTGATTGACTTTTATAGAAATTTCCTATGGACTAACTAGTATTCAAACTTAGGACCTCCCATTTGCTGTTAGGATGCTCTACTATTGACCTAATGGCTCACATTGTGATGAGTCTTTTTATGGCTTAGGTGTGTATCATTTCTCCAACACACTCCCTTGAGCCACAACATAGGTGTCAAATGCACCTAGCTTGGCTCTAATACCATACAAGAATACCAATTATGAGGACCTCCTATAAAAATATGACATGAAAAACCGTGAACAATATTTAAAAGATAATCCATAGTCTATCTTATTATTTATGCATATTTTCTAGGACCACCTATGCCCAAAACACAAAATAGTTTTTGTAAATACACCAATTAGATCTTATAAAATGCATTACTTAGATCAAATTATATGGTAAATTAAATATAATTAATGATTACTTTTTCTTTTAGTATGAAAGAGGTTAAATTCCAATATATGTTCTAGTGGGCTTGATTGAGTGACAAGGTGGAGTGATTGTTGTAATGAAGAACTTGCTAGGAAAGCTAACCAAGTTAAAATGTACACCTATACATACATCATTGTGGTAATATAGACCTATGTCATAAAACACAATTGAATCCTATTAGTTCCAAAGTATTTTAGCAAAGAAGAGATAGAGGAATTTCCAACATGAGGCATAATTCAATCATAATATAATAAAACCATTAATCCATAGTTCTATGTATAAATGGAATGTTGTAGAGGAAAAGATACACATTTAATTTGCAAGGCATAACTCAACAATATGAAAACATATAGTAGAATATTGTACATTATTCTCAGGATTTTTTCTTATTTGTGAGAAATGCAAACCTTCCATGCTAATTTTCTCTAAAACACACAAATATAGGGGGCAGTGTAATATCCCACCCTTTCCTAAATTTTTCCATAGCTAGTGATATGATAATATCCCAACAACTCTATGAATTTTAAAATTGAATGTTATGGACTATATTAAAATTATTTTGTGGACTAATAAACTAAAGAATATTCTTGATATTTAATTACACGTCTCTTGAGAAAAACAATGATTTAATATCTTATGAGTATTAAATTAGATTATGAGTATAATTTAAAGAATTATAGTCATGATTTTGTAATTGTCATGTAATAGACATAAATATCATTCCTTTTGTTGGTAAAACTACATATTTAGAGTAATATTATGAAGGTTAAATTTAAATGGTTTATCTAGCACTCAAATAATCATTCTAGACTAATATTTGATTTAAAATTTCTTTTACAATGATTATTGATTATATTTAATAAAAAATACTTGATATTCCCACCAAGTTATTAAGGGTGCAAATCAACTATTGACATGGACTAAACTATTGCAAACAAGGTAAATATATATAGTAGGAGTATCAACTAATGGTGAGGCACTTTAAGTCTAATCAAACATACAATATACCAAATAATATTAATGAAATAGTGGAGAAAATAAATAAATATTCAAACCTCATGAACACTAGAATTATAATATGGAGAAACCCTTTCCAAAAATCCCACTACTAAAGAGATATGAAACTTTTATTAATATTCATAACAAGATTATAACAATCCAATCCACTCAATCTTCTTTAGTCTAATGTTTTGGCTATTTCTACATAACACTATTTAAACCTTATGTCATACATTAAATTATATATAGAGCAAGGGAAACAAGAAATGATCAATTAATTTATGTAATGAGTGGAAAAAAATCATGGTCCACAAGAAAAGAACCCATGCCCCACTATGCATTGGAACATGTACACAAAATATAAACGAACTAATGATATAGGACCTTAAATCCCATAACCTTGATAGTAACCACTCCCAATACTAGTGCTTTATGATGAAGATGTCAACTACAATAAGTCTCATCTATTATGAAAAGATGCTCCACTCTTCCCAATGTAACTCCTAGTACAATAATCATCACGATCTCCTTATTTAATTTTATTATAATAATATCTTGAGCCCATTGCTTACCTTTTCATTTTTTCTCACATATCACACTATAAAATTTTGGAGCTCATTTTCACTTTGCGAGAGTCTCTCGAGGGTTTTAATGGTGTCCAAATTGATATTTTTTAGCTTAATGCATCAAGCTCATTAATATTTTTAATTTTAAGAAAATATTAAAATCAAAGCTCTAGACTGTAATTTATGCCCTTTAGAAAGAATTTAGAAAAAAGCAACATTAAAGATAAGATTTTAAGTGAATGGAACACTAATCCCAACTTACACCAACCAAGTACAAATGGGTATTTAGCTTCATGGAGATTCATTCATGGTTGGTGATGGTGCATGAGTAGGCTAATAGAGGAAGAAAGACCATATGTTCATTAAGAAGAAATTGGGAGAAAAAATAAGCTAAGTTTAAATTTGTAATGATAAGAGGATCTTGATTGAATTATATATATATAGTTCATATGAGAACCAAGGATAACATACTAGAGTAAATAAGCTTCGATAATAAAGGAATCTTGTAAGTATGGGGAAGAAAAATATATCAAACTAAATGCACTACCAAAAGATAGATCAATTGGGATTTTTTTATAGGAAAGTGTGATATTTAATTGAAATCCTAATGTATTAATGTTGTATCTTCAACAATCTTGGAATGAGTACTTGGATGCCTATGTTGTCAAAAGATATTATTATTTTACTATTAATTCTCCTCATGTTGAAATTTCCATGAACTAGTTAGGATGCAAATCTCCACCACTAAGCTACCCACCCACTTTATGACAAGTCAATTTACGATTTAGGTATGCTAATTTTTTTGACACCTTTTTCACATTGTGAGATATTACCAAATAATTATAATGGTCATTTGGTTTTGTGTGGATCATGAACCATGTAAGGGTGTGTTTATTGATCTTACTCACCAATAAAATGTATGCATTGAATAATTTTTGTTTTATCATCATTTTATCAACAAGCATATGCATATTTGAGGTTTATTTAAAATTGACTAATGATATGTTGATTGAAACTATAGGATACATTATTTTACCTTAATTTTTTGGTCTAAAAGATGAGGGAAGTTCTTATTCTATGTCATATTCTTTCTTCTTTAGATGTATCTCATATTTTATTTGGGTATCCATGGATAAAGCAATATCAAGCAACATCATCTATGTCATGCCATCAAAGGTATCAAATATGTTTGAACACTAGTAAAGAGGTTACAATTGCAAGAGATCCATATATGCCTTTATTTTAGATTAAGTCATTTAACCTTAAAATAATTTTAAGAACATACATAAGGATCCTCTATATAAAGTGCAAGGATTCTTTGCCTAATTTGTAAAATTTTTCAAAGGAATAACAATGGTGGGAAAATCAAGACAAGATGCAACAATTTAGAATTCCTAAAGGGTTTACAATTATTAGAGCCAAAGTAGGTTATATGTAGGTTTTATATTATAAAATGATTCAAGAATCTATAAGGCCAAAAGAACCATAAGCATTGCAAACTTTAGTTTAGAAGCATAAGGGATTGGATATTTTCATTCCTAAACATGGTTTTCATAAAAAAATTACTCATGTAGCAAACACACTATAGAATTCACAAAGAAGGTTAGGGTTTTTAGCTTCATTTGTTATATGGAGATATTTTATTGTAATGTACGTAATCAATGATATGATTCTTGATTTTTATAAGATTTAATATTATAACACCTTAACAAATCAAGCTATGACTTTCATGGTTCACTCCTACATGTATGAAATTTGCATTTTCATCTACAAGTTTGACCCTAAATTTGTAGTTTTAAAATTATTTTGTGACCTTGACCCTACACTTCTAGTCTTTAGGAATTTATTTATCTCCATTTTTTAGACTATGTTGAGAGCCATTATAATGTTTTTTTGCACTAACTTTCGGAGGAAACTCGTTTTTCCTTACTCAAACCCTTGGATTATGCAAAACGGGAAGCAAAATACTATATTGAAAATGCTTTAAAACTTTCAAACAAGTGCAATTTGAATTCAACAAATTTAAAAAAATTTGCATATAGGGTTTTGAAATTAAACAAATACATGCATTTTGAACTCTAAAAAAATGGAATTTTAAATACCTCGTGCTCAATAGTGGTCGATATGCGAATTGGAATGATGAAGTTTGAAGAGAGGACCCGAAATTTTCTTTCGCCGGTGAGAGAAACTTTGTTGGGTTGCCATTCGGATTATGTTCACCGCGCGCAGGGAGACAGTGACTGACTGGTAAAGTTCACAGTAAAAATGTGAAAGTGAAAGCGTTTTTTTTGTTTTAGTCATATTCAATGGGTTTGGCCGAACCCAGGTTCGGCCGAACCCACTTAAATATTGTTTTTTTATGGGGGCAGTGACTGGTTCGGCCGAACCCATTTGATATGAAGAATGGGAAAAATTCAAAATTTCCTTCCTCTTCAAAAGTGTAAACCACTTATGTGGCTTCACCCTTTAGAGAGAAAGGAATGGGGCATCGATCATTATCTTTCGTTTGTTGTGCTTGTGGATACTCTTGTAAAATAATCTTGGTGCATACTTAGTTATGTCTAGGAAGGTTGTTTAGAGTATGTTGTTGACTATTGTGTATGCTTTGGTCCAATATATTCTAAAGCTTCTAACTTGCATTCCAATGAGGTTTTCGTATGTCAAGGTGTGAACAAAAACT
Organism: Sequoia sempervirens; assembly: GCA_007258455.2. Taxonomy (NCBI): domain Eukaryota; kingdom Viridiplantae; phylum Streptophyta; class Pinopsida; order Cupressales; family Cupressaceae; genus Sequoia; species Sequoia sempervirens. Next base: position 8,205 of record VDFB02148353.1, read on the forward strand.
ATCCTATTTATTTATTGAGTCAAATTCCATTACACTAGATACAACGTCATCCTGGTTATCAATACCTTGATGCATCATGTCTATGTGTTATATCAAACAATAAGTAACGATGGAAAATCCCAATCCCGAAGTGTGAGCATCTCCTTGTCCTACATTTCATCTTGCATTTTGCATTGCCTCATCACCATCTCTAATAAAGTCTCAATGGATCAAGGACTTGTTGGATCTTCTAAAGTAATCATCATCAATGGTCATTCATTCTTTATTCTTCCATCCTCTCTCCGCGCTAACCTGGTATCATGACATTCAACAAAAACATCATCAATGCATCCATCCTACATCCACAAACCATCATCATACATACATCTCATAATCATAACATCCATCTCATAATTATTGCACATCATACATTCTACATAATCATTTAAGTCATGATGAATAATTTATTATTCTAAGCATTTGCATCCATACATCCACATGCATAATGTATCATCATCATAAAATGCATAGAAAATATAGAAAAAGAAATGCATCCATGTCATTTTCATCCCTAAACATTTGCATATCATAATCATTCGTAACTGTATCATATATATATCAAAAAATGAATGTCATGGTACAAAATTTGGATCAGTGTATGAACATCGATCAAAAGTACAATATCCATGAGGCTATAAAAAATGAGCCCATGAATGTATATCTGTGATAAAGAATGGGGAAAAATAAAAAAAATGTCTATACATAATAGCTAGCCCTAATTGTTGCTACCCTCTCTAGCTTGCCTATCAGGTTGATCCTCTGCTCGTGGTTGTGCATCACTGCGCTATGAAAAAATTGGTTGTTTGAGTGTCGTTGGTACATCACGATGATAATGTTGCTTGTAATATGTAGCCTCTATAACAACCTCTTTGTATATAACCATGTTGACACTATCTGACCATGTGTGGCCACCATCATTGCCTCAATCTGTTGTCGCCTAGCTTCCTTCTGGTCTCTCTCTCTCCTATCACAACATGTACTCTTTGTAATGCTTGATTTCTCTCGATTGTGACTGCAACCACCTATCACCGAGCTTGGTCTTGCTCAACAGTAGTGACCAAAACCTACTAGTATGCCTAATCCCACTCACCAATCAACATTTTCACCTATTGCTATAACTGTTGTATCTGACCATCTTGAGCATCTGGTGGAGGTGGTGGTCCTAGGTGAGGCTATACTTGTGGATACTAAGGAGGCTATTTTTGTACAATCGGTGGGGCCCTCAAAAATTGACCATCTTGGCCATCTTGGCCATCCTATCCACTGGCTTTCCTGACTCCTCTGCCCTTGGGTCTCCCTGTGGGAGGAACACCTACTGGATTTGTCAAACTTCAGGGAGGGACAAACCAAGCATCATATGCAGGAGCAGTCTAAGCTACTGCCTGTCCCTGATCATATGCCTAAGGTTGGGCTACCAAATTTTTGAAGCTCTCTACTGCCTCAAGAGCTGGGATAGTTGGTCCCCATGTGGGAACCTCTCTATCCGATCTCACAAAAACAACCTTGTAGGCATCATCAGGTCTATCCTAGACCTCTTAGAACTGTCGGGCTACCCTGTTTAGTAGATATCTCTCAAAAATGTGGTGCTCTCATCCCTACATGTCTTAGGTCTACTTGGTGAAGAGAGTTGTTGAATATCATCGAACCATGGCTACATCTATAGCCACGGGCACCAGCGGAAAAATGTCATATCACCTATCACTCATCTCCAATACGGGAGCCCAATTTGTCTAGTGTTCCTGAGGGTAATGGTACCTTTGTATCTCCAAATGATGAGATAATTTGGCTCCATTTCTTCAATCTGAACAATGGGTTAGAGCACCACAATTTGCTCCCATGCCCAAATATGTAGCAAAGTTACCCCTGCACCAATGGCGCTCCCATCACAATAGACAAAATCATGAAAACCATGATACAAGGAGGCTAGCATCACAGGCCCCCATGCAAAAAGTGTCTTATGCAACATCTAATGCCATGCCAAGCCCCATCCTAGGCTAAATCCTCTGTTGCATCTATATGGGGCAACCAAACTTGAAATGATGGCTTTGATAATCAATCTGAATGTGAGCACATGACCTTTGTATGACTCAAGGTCAATTTATGAGGTAACCAAAGCGATTTGCTCCATCTCCTTAACCTTAAGGAAAGCGTCGAACCCAACATCAGTATTATAAATCACACGATCTTCGTGAATCAGAAAAGTAGTACACGCCAAACATCCTCTAAAGTCATTGTCACCTCACCTATCAGAAGGTGGAACCTGGATGAGGTCTCGCTGTGCCATCTCTTGCACAGAGCAGTCATCATCACTAGATGCGTCTGAATCACAGGAACATATGCGACATACTAGAGGTTGATCTCTCCCAAGTGCTCCTAGCACAACTTTGATAAATCATCTAGTCTCTCTAAAACGACAGGCTTGTGCTCCTACAACATCAGTGGTGGGAAGACCTCCTACATCCGCGAAGCACACAGTGTCAGGAAATCATCAAAATTTGGCTCAATTCAAAATTTATAGCTCAAAAATCACAATAGCGTCGCTATATTCAAATTTCAAATTGTGACGCCTAAAGCATTTAAAATTACAAATCGCAACATGCGTCGCCAAATAAGCTGGCGTCACGATTTAACCTTTAGAAAACCCTAACACTAATTTCTAAATTGAAAAGTGTGTTTCCAAACAAGTATGTGTCACCATTTAAAATTAGAAACCCTAATTTTAAATCGTGAATAGCATCGCCATATAAATATGCATCACTATAATTCATTTGGGCGTTGTTGATTTCAATTACCAAAGTTTGAACTTCAAAACATAATAAATGCATCAAAATTTCAAATTTCAAATCAAGTTTGGAGTTACATACCGATGATCCTGCGCCTAGAAGCCACTGGAACTCTCGAACTCGATCGAAGATGTGCCTGGGAAGCTCTCGGTGTGCCATTTCGTCGAAGGTTCGGAGCTCAAATCGCAATAATTCCTTAAGGTGTGAATGCACAAATGAATTGAAAATGACCCTTCTTGGCCTATTTAAGCTAGAAAATTAGGGTTTTTTGCCCTAATTTAACCTTGAAGATAGGGTTTATTATCATTTTCACTAATTTTTCCAATCTGGACCTAATTTTGCATCATTTTTTGGATTTTTAGCATTATTCTTGCATCTCGAAGCCTTTCTAGACCCTTGGGGCAACCTTTAAACCTTTGTCAAGAAATCAACCCAAAATTAAAAAATTTTGCCCAATTTCTTGAGGGGGTAAGGAGACAGCTTTATTCTTCTATTCGGGCATCTAAAAAGTTAAATTTATTTATTTATTTATTTAAGCAGTAGTTTTAATTTGAAAAGCGTTATTCTTTGAACCAAAGCAGCAGGGACCTCACTTCAAAGAGGGGCAAAATGTAGACACTGAAAAATGCCCTAATCATTATCGTACATTCAAAACAGATTTACTAACATCATTTCCTCTTTAACCCATCCTATTTTCTCTTAATTAATTTAAATAGCCTAGCTATTTAATTAATTGCAAGCATCATTTTCATCCATTGGTCTAATTAATTTAATCAGGTTAATTCACCCCTTTTCATGCTAATGTTTCATCTCATTAAATTAAATAAATCAAAATATTTAATTTAATTCCCTAAGTCATCTTATTTAATTAAATAACCCTAAGTTATTTAATTAATATCATTTCACCTCTCCCCCATTTATTAAATTATTTAATTTAATAAATATCACTTTAATTCTTCCATTCCCCTAAATTGCATGATTAAACCTTGTTTAATTAGCAATTAAACTAACTTTCCTCTAAGAAAAGGGAATATTCTCATGGAATATTCCTTATCCCCCTTTTTGCACAATTAAAATTTTGTTTTAATTTGTAAAATTTCCTTTTTCCTCACCCAAAGGAATATTCTAAAGAATATTCTTATTCCTTCATCATTTGAAAAGGGATATTTTCACTTGGCTTCTTAAGCAAGTTTTACCCTTCAACCTTTTGAACAAGTCACCTTTGACTTGTGTGAGTAGGTCAAAAGTCTATTTGTTTGAGGCAAGTGTGAACCCTTGATTAGAATCTCATCATGCATTCTCATCCGTTGATGAGAATCCATGATCCATGCCTCTCATCTCCTTCATCTTGGACCATTAATTAAACTTTTTGATCTCAACTCTTCATTCCTCATTTTCTCTCCTATAAATAGGTCACTATTTGGAGACAAATGGATCCATCTTTTTCAGAGCAAAATTATGCTGTTGAATCTCATCCATATTTCAATTGCAAACTTATGATGTTGAATCTCATATGCACTCACACTCATATTTACTCACCTTTTAGCTTAGTTAATTTTAATTGCATCATTGCTTAGAGCATCCATTAAAGGCTTCCATAGCTTAGATTAGCTTAGCAGTAGCATAATCAATATATTTTTAGCATAAAATCATAGTAACTTAGCTTGCATCATGTTCGTTTTTAGCATAAACTAGGTTTTCATACATCAATCATAATGGTTTCATCGATTCTCTTCCATGGAATCGAATGAAATTGGCTCACTAATCATGGGATTGGGAAAGGGTTGTCATTTCACATCAACAGGACACCGATTCCAAAACAGGATAAGTTTCATATGGGTTAGATTAGGAATTTAACTATTTTCTTAGTTTGTAGCTTCCAATTTCAGTAAAATGCTTAGTTTAGATTTTTTATTTGCTATGATCTTAATTGTAGATGTAGGTTTGTTTGGAAAAGTTATGCTTCGATTTATCATGAATCAAGCATAATCGACCCTCACCGACATTTCCTTGTCTCACACCAAGCATACAAAGCTTTACTTGCCTCATGAAGCTCGAAGTTCATTTTTTTGCGTGGTGCCTTATCAAAGTTATCAGGAGGTATAACTTTGGTATGGTTTTTCAGGAAACCAATCTGAGGCATGACTTTTCCTTAGCCACTCACGTGTGTGTGTGAGCGCATATTAGTTGTGTGTGTATGTGTCTCACCTTCTTGGATTTATCACCCAGCGGACAGCCTAAAGTTCTGGTACCTCAAAGTGAGTGTGCATTTTTTGAATAAATAGCCTAGATTTGATCCACATCATGATGGAAAAATGGTTGAAGCTTGATCCACCCCTTCTTTTACTTTTCTTCTCTCCTTGTCTTTGGTAGTGTATGCTTGTTCCTTGTTGTTGCTCTTTATATCATTTTCATGCGTGTTCTTTTGTGCCTAAGTTGGTTTGCCATAGGACTTGGTCCTGGGGGCTTGTGCAACCCTCTTGATCATGGATGTCCAATCTTACTAGCATTGGTGCATTTGGACCCCTCTTGGTATGCTTTGGTCTACTTTAGTGTGAGTTAGAAGCAAGTTCCTCCTCTCACTAAAGTGGGGGCTAGATGTAATGACTAAAAAAGGCCCCCCTCAACATGGCCTTGATTTAGTGTTGCAATGTGTCTAACATATTCACATTAGGTCTTGGGCCCTTGTGAACTAAATGAGTTTATTGGGCTTATTTATGCTTTAATTGGCCTGATTTTGCATCCACAAGCCTCATTTAACACATATTTTTGAGGATAAACTTGACACAAATCAACATCTAATCATAATTTAGGTGTTTTTAGGTTGTGTGGCCCAAATTTAGTGATCTGGTACTCATACACCACTTTGGGTGTATGAGTCCCACCTAGGTTTTTGGGTCTAGATCCTGGTTTCACACCTTTCTAAGCGTTTTTGAATTTGGTCCCATAAATTATGCCTAATGGGAGTCATTCACCACCTTGGGTGTATGAGTCCCATGTGGCCCAAAATTAAAATCAATTCAAATTCTTGGTGGGATTTTATCCTCCTATATCTAATATTGGCTTGTAGTGTTGTAATTTCATGAATTCTTGCATAATTGAGTATGAATACAAGTTTCTTTCACTCATTAAATTCTCCTAACAAGCTATTAAGTGACCTAACAAGTTGAATGAGCATCTTTATAGCAATTTTTAGTTCACAAGAGAATTCAGGTGTTTATAAGAGCATTCAAGATCATTCAAGGGTAGATTATCAAGCATTTTAGAGAATTATTCAAGTATCAAGCATCATGTTAAAGACTTCATGCATCATGTGTGTTTTTGAGCTAACAATTGTGATGTAGGGTTTCATGGTTCAAGCTAGCATTTCACTCAAGATCTACATCCATTGGAGCCATCTCATACATGTTTGTAGCCTCTTATTGCTAGGCTTTGGTGAGTTGCAACATCATATTTTGTTCATTCATCATTCTCTATTCTTATTTCATTTCATTTCAAGGTTTGATTACCAAAATGGGGTTTGAGCAAGGAAAACCCCTATCCACTAACAAAACAAAATTTTCCCCTCTTTAGTGTTTGATTTGTAGGTTTAAGTTGAGGATAGATTGAAGATAAAGTTTGGAGAAGTTTTCAAAGTGCCTAAAGTTGTCAAAGTTGTCACCTTGCATTGGAGGTACTTGGAGGACTTCTATAGGTTGCAAAACAAGGTTTCAGATCCAAGAATCAATTAGGAAACACAGAGAAAACCTTGAAAAATAGATTTAGATTTTGAAGCTTCAGAAAACCCTAACTGGAATGATATGTCAGTTCTAGCGTATGAGTCCCAGTTTAGGTCAATTTTTAGGTTTTTATAGATTTGGATACCCATTTTCCAGATTCCTGTTTTTGCACAAAAACTCCTAGATCTGGGACTGATTCGCCTAGCTTGGCATATGAGTCCCAATCAGCATTAAAGTCACTATTTTCATCATTTTAGAGCTCTATCAAGTCATCTTCTAATTTCTAGGTGCACACATTTCATCTTGCATCTTTTTGTTTTGTTTTACATACTTTTCTAGGTCATCTTGTGAATCATTGCATCATATTAGGGTTTTATATTATATCTTGCATTTCATTTGTCTTTCCAAGCCCTAGCTTGGTGGTAAACCCCTCATTATTTTACAATCAGTCCCTAGGACAACCCTATTGCAAGATCTCTTTCCCCTTTCTTCATTAGATTGAGATCTCTAGGGTTATCCTTGAATGAAATAATTGGAAAGTGGGTGTGCTCTATGTCCTAAACTATACAAAAGCATCCCAACCCATTTTTCCATCATTTCACATGATACAATCCACTAAAAAATTGTGTGTTAGGTAGGCATGAGCGACAAATAAACTATCACAATTCTCTAAAGTAGGATGACAATTAATCAAGGTGACCTTATTCAATTAACCTTTCAACTCAACATCAATTGTAATTTCCAAAAGTATTGATAGGAATGACTAGTGTTTCCTCATCAAGAGATTATACACTCAATGCCTTTTTCTTTAACCTAAAACAATCAAATTTATTATCCCCCTTTCTTACAATAATTACAAAAAATACCAAAATTCTTGGCATTAAAAGAAGGTCAATGAGAATTAGGAGAACAAAAATACTTTTCCTCTATTGAATACTTGCAATTGAGTAAATGATTTTGAACTACTACAAGAAAATGAAGGTTGGGACACTTTGGATTAGAAATCAAATTCCTCTTCTACGAATTGCATTTGATTGAACACCACATCAATTGTCACAAGGGGAGTATACTTCAACTCCCTAAATAAGTGTTCTTGTAATATGCTTTTGACCTTGAGAATGAGAGAGGAAGCTAGATCGAGCACTGAGAGTAATATCGTTAGTTGAATTGGTAGGTGTAATCATCCATCACCATTTGACATCCTTATTAAAAACAAAGATATTTGATATGCAAATCCTACTCATAGTTGGAAGGGTACAATGTCTCCTTCAAAGTTGTGATAAGTTGATCCATTTCATTTATAGGTCTTTAAGAATCTTGACATTTGGTGACCAAGACCTTAGTGACACTTGAGAGCTTCAATTTTACAAAAAGGGCTTTATTGACATCAAGGACTTCGTGGTACTTGAACTAAGTCTTCATGTCAATAATCCAACTATAAATCACTTTAGAATCTTAAGATCCATCATATATCTTGAACTCGCATTTGGTTGTTGAATAGGGTAGCTCTATAGTGAAAATCATCAAAATAGAGATGTCACTAACCTTATTGGTCAATATAAAGATCACACCAACAAGTTCAACAAATTTCTTAGCTACATTGGTATCCATGTTGCAATTTAGAATAGCAACAGATAATTTTCACTTCCCAACAATAAAAAAATAAGCAAAGATAAAAATTAGTGTACAAAATAATATAATTCTAATGCTAGATATGAATTATACTTGAGAAATTAGACATTTTTAAAAAATAACTAAAAAATGTTATCAAATGAGTGAGAAAAATGATCGAAAAGGTCTATAAATGAAGATTGGACATTGAGAACAAAAACACTGTTGTCAAAAAATGACCTCACCACTACATATCAACATTGAAAGTACAGAAAAAATTCAAAAAAGGTTTCTCTGGTTCGGAGTGGAGGACAAGAAGAGAATGCCACTTGTCGGATGGGATCTTGTTTGTAGACCCAAGTCAATGGGGGGCCTGGGTTTAAGGAAAATTAAAGTTTTGAATATGTCCCTTCTTGCTAAACAGCTTTGGAGAACTCTTACTTTAAATGGAGAATGGCGTGAAACTTTAAAAGCCAAATATTTTAATAACTATGAGTCTTCTAATGAGATTATAAATTCTTCTTCTTTACCTCGTGGGTCTGTCTGCTGGAATGATATGGGTAGAGGAAGAAAGTTGCTGGAAATTGGAATTGGATGGCTGATTGGAAATGGAAATTATGTTAGATTTTGGGAAGACAGGTGGCTTTTTAAAGATCCTTTAATCGGAATAGAGAAATTTAGTAAATGGATGAATGACTGTAAAAAGGAATTTGGAATCTTGGTTAAAGATTATTGGAGGAATGGTGGTTGGGTTGATTTGATAACCATCAGTCAGGATCTTGGCCCTGTTCAGTCAGCTTTCAGAGCTCTAAGACCAGCTCAACACCAGGTGGAGGATCTTGCTGTCTGGTTAGACAACCCGTCTGGTATTTTTTCAGTTTCATCTGCCACTTCTTTGTTAGTTAGTCCGATGGGGCCTCCTCCCTTCTGGGCTAAGGCTTGGATTAATCACCTGACTCCGAAAATCAATATTTTCTATTAGATAATGCTATAGAATAAGATTCTCACTTTGGACAATCTTGGAAAAAGAGGAATTCAATTACCAAACAGATGTTATATGTGCAGGAATGAAGCCGAGTCTGTTAATCATCTTTTTCTTCATTGCCCTTTTGTGTCGATTATTTGGGACAAACTTCTGGCGCTTCTTGATTTGGCGTGGATTTTTCCTACCTCTGTCGAAGATTTCTTCATGCAATGGAAAGCTCCTTCAAGAAATCTTTTTGTGAGAAAGCTATGGTCTTTTATTCTACCTTTTGTGTCCTGGAATATTTGGAAGGAAAGGAACAATAGAGTGTTTAGGGATAAAGAGATGTCGGAAGAGGACTTGCATGCTAAAATTGTAAGGGCTATAAAGGAAAACTTATCTTTAATTCCTAAAAAAATGTTTGAGAAAGCTATCTGGTCTCCTTTTGATAGTGCTATGGCCGAAAAGTGGAATTCAAAATTAGTTGGGTCAAATGTCCTCAAACCTGGTGTTTATGGGAGAGAGAACGCTAATTGGTCTATGCCGCCTTTGGGCTAGCTGAAAGCCAATTTTGATGGTGTGGCTAAAGGTAATCCTGGGAAAGCTGGCAGTGGGTGTGTTTTAAGGGACACCTCGGGGGCTTTTATTGCGGCTTTTGCTGTGGACATTGGAACTCAAACTAATCATGTTGCGGAAGCTGTTGGGGCTTTTCATGCGGTCAGCTTAGCCCTCAAGATCAACACGAAATATCTTTGGTTGGAGGGTGATTCATTAAATATAATAAATTGCATTCTTGGGCTTACCTCCCCCCTCGTGGACCATCAAAAAATGGATCGAAGATACAAAAACTTTATTAAGTAAATTTGATAAAGTGAAAGTATCCCACGCCTATAGAGAAGCCAATAAGGTGGCGGATTTCTTCGCCAATGAAGGGGTTAAGAAGGGTGGGGAAAACACGTGGAGGAAGAATGATAACCTCCATCCTGAAGTGAAAGCGCTAATTTATTATGATTCAGTGCATGGAAGAGAAGGCAGTCTTAGTCATGATGAAACAGATAAAGATCAGGTACATCGATTTCATTAGATTTGATGGGACCGATGTCATTTTCTTTTTCAAGAAGAGTCTTCGACACGCTTTCTGGGTGTTCGACAAAAAATGCCAAAACGGGACCCAGAGCAACTGTAGAGTGTTGTTTTACAGAGTTCTGAATATGGGTCGAGAAAGAAAACGTGTGGAGCCGAGCAATTTCTAGGAGCACAGAAAAAATGCTAAAGCGTGGGAAAGAATTGAAAAGGGAGGTTTAATCCCGTATCTGGAAAAGCTCCATGGTACAGACGAAGAGGATGCTGGACTATTTTGTTAAAAACAGGAAAAATGGTGAGATTGTGTTGTTTGGTAGGAATGTCAAGCTGAGTGAGGACTTAATTGGTGAGATAACAGGTCTTTCGACTGAGGGTGTCAAATTCTATAGGGACCGGTGATTCTCTGATGAAGCGGTCATTAAATTTCCCAAAAAAAGATAAGGAGAAAGCGAAGATGGTTAAGGTTGCCAATAGCTACTTTGATGTTGAGTCCATCAAATCTATATGGAGGAAAGTTTTAAGAGTCATTATAGAATATATCACGGTTGACGGGCGCTTCACCAGAGTTTATGGTTACCACTTTGCCATACTGAACCATTTTCGTCACAAGGTTCGTATATCTCTGCCTTTTTACTTATTTTCTTCTTTGAAGAATAGCCTTGATGATGTGGAAAGAAACCCCAGGAGGAATGCTATTATTCACCCTGGTCTTGTTAGGCTCATTTTTGAGCATTTTCAAAACTTACCTGCTTTGCCTAAAACTGTTGATATTGAAGATTTGGATGATGAGGAGACAGAAAGTAATAGGGAGTTCAAACCCCGGGCCCCCCCTGCTTGTGTTCTTGTTGGTCATGAAACCATTGCTCCCCAGTCCCTGTCTTGTCGGAAAACCCTTAAGGATTCTACCCCGCTATCTTGTCCTAAATTGCAGCCTTTGCATGAGTGCCCTAGTCCGGGTTTTGCCTCTCCACCCTATCTTAACCCCCAGCCGTCTCCTGGATGCCCTACTCCAGGCTTGTCCCCTGGCTTTAAAGGTACCCTTGTTACAAAACTTGTTTCGTATTTTGGGAATTCTATGGAAATCCTCTCTGATAAACCCATGGTCAGTAAGGAATCGGCCCCTAGTGCCCCTGCGTTTGGAAGATTGGGGAATGATCATTATGAGTCCCCTAATCAGGATGAAATTAATTCAGCCCTGAATAAGCTCAAGCCTGAGGACATGGTGAGTATAGCGAAAAAAAGCACGGATGGCCTTTTCACTATTCTAAAGTGGACCCAGAAAGAAGTCTGTGATTTGAAAGGCCATTTTACTGATCTCAGCAATAGGGTCACGGACTTGGAGCAGAAGATCAGTTGGAATTGTAGAGATAATGAAGGACAGGAAACTCCCTTACCGAGGAAAAGATAGCAATCTCAGGAGGATAGATTGACAAGTATCGAGTGCAGTATGTCCAAGATTGGCCAAAACATTAGAGCCACTGTTGCGAACAATCACAAAATCGCTAGGCATAACACCATTATCATCAATGTGATGGTGGAAAAGCTTGAAAAAAACCAAAAGGGTTTGTTGGTTGTGGATTTGGATGCGAATAGGGGAGGCAGCAGATCGGCTGGTGAAGGGATTTTGACTCGTACCCGGGCTAACAATAAGAGAAAGACCCCGACTTCATCACATACTGCTCAAATTCTCAAGCAAGGGTTACAGGACATGCAGGATGTTGAAAAGGAGGCTGAGGAGTTACTGAACACCTTGGAGTAGCGTGGTGGTGTTTGTTGTTGGTTTTTTTGGGCGGTCCTTTTTTGGGCCCTGTTGTCTCTTGGTGTTGTCATTTCTTTTTTGGGACAGCCGTTTGTTTGTTTGAACTTTTTTTGTTATCTTATGTTGTTTAAACTCTGCGGTTTCAGGTCCCTGTAAAACCTGTTTTTTCCTTTTCAAAAACATTGAAAGTACAAACAAACAAAAAATGTTGGAAAATTCCTTTAAATACAAAAGTTGTCTCATCTTTTTTTTATTTTCTTTTCTTACCAAGAAAAATTGAGAGTTTAGGTCAACGACCTAGAGCTTAGCTCTTTACATATTGAGCTCCCCATATAATCTTGCAAGTAATGCACAACAATCCCTATTCCAAACAATAGGTGAATTGGGCACCAAACCCATGATCTAGACTATCTAAAACAACAACCAAAGCCGAATGAATTGATCTTGAAAAACAAAAATTATTTCATCTTAACAAGTGACGCAAGTGTCGAGTTCCTGCCAGAAAGTGTAATGCATTTAGATTCAAAGGAGAAATCAGATAAAAATGTGGTGACTAAACTTAGAACTTGTATTGCTTTTAGTTTTGTTTAAATTAGATCAATAAGACATTGGTAGGGTTGCAGTTGTTGGATTTGTCTATAGGCAGCATAGCCTTGCAAGTTTTTCAGTAGAATAAAATCAACAAACAAAATCCCTAAAACAAAGTTTTAACTATAAATAGAGATAAATAAAGTAAATTTATGTTATGCTAAACTATGCATTTACATGATGTATGTGTATTCAATCTCTAGATAATGCATATTAAACTCCCTTTGTTTAAAAGTATGAAACTGATAAAATATAAATAAAGCAAAAGCTTTAGAGAAGCAAATCAAAACAAATTACTTTAATATTAGCAAGAAAAATCTAGTCACTAAAACTTTGGTTACTGGTGGTTCTACATTTTTGTCTTTTTCATTCAAAATTATGTGAACATAATATTGGTCATTAGAAACTCTATATAGTGGGAAGAAAATGATTAACATAAATGCCACTATTATCTATTAGGACATCAAAACTATAATATTTGATGTGACTTGTTGTATGCCTAGAAGCATAAATGATGAGAATAGAGTTTTTATCAATTCTAACATGGGAATGCAACGAAATTGGAATAAAAAATATCAAGTCCAGCAATATAGTGAGTAATTAGTGTGTAGTTTTCTCCTTGTTGGCATTTTTTGATCCCTACAATATTAGTAGTATGCCTAATATCAGAGAAATAGTTATTGAAGAATTTGAGATAGTGTTAAAATATCATAATAGTTTTCAAATGCAAACAATATGTGTAAGTGACTTCTTGGTCGCATTGATTTTAGTGACTAGTTATCTCCTTGAGTGTGCCATAAGTGTTGAATTTGTAATAGCATTTTGGACAATATGCATGAAATGGGTTGGAAAATGCATTTGTTGCTTTTAGAGTGCTATGAACCTGTAAAATTTGTTTGAATGTTGTTTGAAGAGGCACAAAATACAAGTTTGAATGTAATAGTTCAAAAATTTGAAAGTATTTACCTTAAATGTTGAGTGTAGTAAGCTATTGATCTTTTCCATTGTTCTTTTGTCACATAATTTGCATTTAATGCATTAAACATGCATTCAACATAACATTTATAATAACTTCTCATGTGCAAATATACTTGATTCTTGAAAAAGAGACTATGGGGTGAGAATTTCAAATGATTTATCTCTTTTCTTACAAATGAAATTTGATTCTTTGAATATTTGTAAGAAATTATGCCAATTGTTTGAATTTGACTAATTTATGTTGATAAGCAAGCGACCTTTGCAAGCATTTGACTGCAATAATGTTGTTGCCAAAGATATGTACTATTGCAATCATGTGATATGCAATTCATATGCAATGTTTCACATAGCACACTAATCAGATTTGCTTACAAGGAAATAAATATTAGGGTTGTGCCAAGTAGCAAAATAGAATCAGGAAAATATACGCTCATAACTCTTCCAAGGCATAATTTTTACACACATTGAAAGACTTAAAATTCATTGGAAAGAAAAGAGATGAATAATGTGAGAATCTAACCTTCCAATTTCTTGCTCAATAACCAAGAATATTTACAGTCATATAAATTTTTGCCTCTAACTCCAATTGCAAGCAATGGTTCATGTCAGAGGAACAAATTAGACAAATGGCCACAACCCATGGCATATAATATGTTATCCGTAAACATGAAACATACAATTGCTAACAAGCATTTCAAAAATACACAAGCTTTTCACTTTTCAAAAATATTTTAAACAATACAATTTGATTGGACAAACAACTATTTTGAAAGCGAATTCAATGATTGCAATAGTAACTTGTTGTAGCCGTATTCATTGTTGTTGATGTTATGAACTAATGGTGCAACATTTCAATTTTATAGGAAAGACTTATGTTGCTATAATTTGTTTCACTGTTTCTTATGACTTTTTAAAATGTTTTTGGTGATATTTGTTGTCAAATGCAGCCATTTTGGTTGGTCACTTGGTATTACTAAGAACTTCCTTTTTTTTTTGCAAAACATTTTAAGGTTTTCCTTTTATAAGATTGGCATTAAATTCTATTTTAATCTTTCTTTAGTTTAGTCTAAAACTATTTTACATTTTTATTGCAAGTGGATTTGTGGTACCCTAGTTTTTACCTTCTCAATGAAGTAAGAGAGTTGCAGTTTGTAGGTTCTTGTGTTGTGCAGCTAGATGTATATTGCTTTGGGGGTGATGGTTCACTTTTGAAAATGGAAGCTTTATATAAATATCATTTTTTCATTATATTTATATGGAATGGTGTATCAAAGACATGATATTTGTATGGGCCATAATAATATGAGTGAGTGCTTCGCTGCAATTGCATAACTGTTACAACCAGGGGCAACCACTTATATTGTAATGGTTCTAAAGAGTGGGTATAATTTTATTTTATTTTTGATTCATCTGTAGTTTTATTTGCACCTAAAAGTTCTTAATATTTGTTTTCCTTGTGGCTATGTAGCTTTAGTCCAATAGTCAATTTTATTTTTCTATTCATGCATTTTAGCACTTTTTTTTTGTAATCCTTGTTTCATTGTTTAGCTAAAAGTATTTGGTAATAATTTTAGTCTAACAAATAAAAGTTTTTTACTTCTTTGTATTACCTTCGCTTCTCTTTGTTCAATTTATAATTCATCAGCATTGGGAAACTTTAATCTAAGCTTGCATGTAGATAGATTTCAATATTCTTTATATTATAATTATCAAGTTTGCTTATATCACTCTACTACATTTAATTAGCAAGTATGAAACTAGATAGGCTATCAAAAATAGTTAGATCTAAATCAAATATCAACTTGTAACCTTCTGAAAATTGATTCTACTTGATTTGCATCAATTGGAACAAATATATTGACTGATAAACAAGCTGGAAATAAAATTTTAGTCTTAGAACAATTTATTGATGTCCCATAAGACACTGTATAGATTTATGAATAGAATATGTAGGTAATGATGTTGAAAATCAGACATGTATGGTCACTAAAACACGCCCAAAAGACCTATAGAGCTGCTATTATGGCTGGGTGAACTGATACAGCTATAGCAAGACTATAAAGCTGGAGCAAAGGTTGGACAAAGCCTGATCAACAATAAATTGTGTTGAATCTGGCCTCCCAAGTTGGTCCACTCATTTTGAATGTCAATCACATACCAAAAAATGCAATAAATGATGTATAAAAGCTCCTTAATTGGCTCTAGTTTTGGTTCACAGCTCCTTGTGATGTTGGTGCCCCAAATTTATGAAATGACAACAATAAACATTGAGGAAACAACAAAAACAAACTCTAAAAATTATAAGAAAAACCAAATAATAAGTTTAATTTGTAAATAAGTTTGGCAACAAAAATGTAGAAGACTGGTATTACTAAGGAGAAAGACAATACGGAAACACAACATGTGAGGATCAGCTTAGTGAAAATCCTATACAAGAAGCATCAAGAAGTTTTGTGTTGCAATATTGTAGATACAAGGTAAAAATAAACATTAAATGGCTAGATTCTTTATACTAACCTTGAAATCAAAACAAGAAGCTAGATTAAAAATATAAGAAAACCCTTGAATAAAGCACATTTCAAGATGTACATGGGAGAAACTTCACCCTGAGATAAATAAGCATACATCAATCAAACACACTATCCAACAAATTATAATTTAACAACATTTAGCATTTTACCCTGTTCCCTCTACTTAACAAGAAGAAAGGAGGAAAAAATCATACTAACAAGAACACAATGTTGTTTATATTTGAAGTTTTAAGCATAAAATAGTGATTTCAAGACACATATCATTATCAATTGGCAGGAAAATAATGCATCTTTATCCCCTAAGATTTTAAATGGCATAATGATAAGTTGTTTTTCCAAGAATGCTTTAGAAAATTGGCATAAATCTAGCATCAGAGAACAATGGTGTTGGCTCCCAAGTTTATTATTAAACTTCCACATTTCAGGCGTACTTAGTTTATGAGGATTGACCTTCTCACTCCTCTTCCCTTTCCTGACTAAGATCCTTCTACTCTAAGTTGCTAGTTACCAGTTGGTCACTCTACCATCAATACTATATGCATAGTAGATTAATACTCTTCTATTTATAAGAAATATTATATCCTGCTTTCAGTTAGTCAATTTTGTCTAGAATGCAAAGTTCATTGACCTAAACTCTTTGGTTTGATGCAGATAAGTTCCTTGTTCTTAATTTTCCTCATTTATATCTAAAGAGAACAACAACATAAGTTCTTTATGAATTAAAACTTCAAGGCCAATAACCACCTTAATAATCGTATGGAAAACAAGAGCAGTAAAGCATTAAGAGAGAAATATATTCAAAGAGAAAGTCATTTTTCAGCAGTATGTTGTTCTATTCTCTCAGTAAAATCAAAAGTAAAACAGATTTCGCATACAAACCTTACCTCTTCATTCAAGCTGATGGTGCCAATGCTTATACTAGCAGACTGATGTCGGAATGGTGACAGTGACCATGGCTATGGCACTAGTAGATATGGGAACAATAGTATTACTCTACATTACTTCCCTAGAGAGTTTTGTAAATGCTTCTAGCAGCTTCCCTTATGGCATTTAATCCATTAACTATAATAGCTCGGCCAAAATTATTATGTAACTCAAGTTTTTTTTTAATTTTCTTAAATAGCAACCCATAGCAACTTGTTGGACTTTAATCTATATTAATTAAACAAAGTACATTGACCACACATAGCCATCCAGTGGTTCGAGTGGCTTCTCCTCTAGCCAGATGCCAATTAATGCATTAACTATGCATTCAGTGAATTTTGTACCCCTAGCCACCAGTTTTAATCTTTCATTTTTTATTTAATCAATCTATGCCTTCTTATTTTCCTAATTTTCTTAAACAAAAATTGTTTTTGCCATTTACTGCATCAGCTATGCATTCAGTGAATTTTGTACCCCCAACCACCAATTTTAATCTTTCATTTTTTATTTAATCAATCTATGCCTTCTTATTTTCCTAATTTTCTTAAACAAAAATGATTTACAAAGCTACTCGCATGAATAGAAAAAAAGATAAATGTTAATTTTCAAATATAAAAAATAAGTTTTAAAATTCAGACTATACAAATAGAAAGTAATATGTTAAAATAAAATAATTGACTGATGTTGCATACTAACCTGTCTTAGGACAGGTACTAAAAATTAACTTGCAACCTTAGAAGGCTCACCATATGACCAAGAGTGGAAAGTTATATACAATCTCATATAACCAAGGACAAGAGCTTCAATACTTTTTACCAAAACAACTTTAAAACCCACATACATACGACCATTTTCTAGGAAGAGGGAGGGGCCTACTTTATCTAGAGAGAGACATTAATTAGAAATCCCACGGAGCATTCACAATGATTTAAGGACAAACGAAAAACTTCAAAGGAATGATTTAAAAAATCGTGAAAAACTGCTTTAATGTGACGAGTTCAGAGCCCAAAAGAAACATAAAACTAAGTTTTAAAAGCTTTGGAGACTTTTGCCCACGCGTCCCGTCAGTCCGAAGAATGCCGTACTTGCTTAGTCGTCACACGCCTTCGTACTGTCTCTCCACACATTAATGGTAGCACCAAATTGCCTTGGCGGCAGCCCTATACTCCTGCAGGCCTTAATAAAATCTTTCTATTTTAAAAAGAAAATGAAAAGAAAAAACTGTCCACAGGCTTCTAAACCACAAAATATAATGAAACTTCAAATGCAACTTGCTTTGAAAGATAGCTTTTAAATTGGACTGAATGAAAGATCTTTGACTGATAGTGCTTTTCAGTTTTTGCTGTATTTCAGAAAATTCAAGGTGACCATTTTGAATTTCAATTAATTAAGGAATATGATTAAATGTAAGAGAAAATGCTTTAAACAATCACCACCGAAAACCATTCTAAGACTGCAAATAACAAAAACAAAAATTGCTTCAATACTTCTAGCAAAGCACAATCATTAGCATCTGCAAGGCTTTAAGCATGTTACGTGTTAGCGTAATATATTATTGTATTGCATTGTTAGCATAGGCAACAGTTTATCGTAGGAAGTTAAGAGGCAGTTAAACTGTTTCTGGTTCCTTTTAACCGCTTTCTACCGCCTCCTCACCTCTTTAAATACATATCAAGGTGATGGAATGAATGAATAAAATCAAGCATTTTTCATAACACTACGACCAAATGGTTTTTCTGTTCTTTTTGTTTTGTTTTGGGATGGGCAGGCTAAGTGCTCAAGAGTTACTCTATGCCTTGAGCTCAAGCTTTCCTACAGTATTTTGACTGGTTAAACTCTTTTCTTGTGTAATCTGTATGCGCAGGATACTTATCAGATATTCATTCTCAAATAAAAAATATTGTTTTTGACAAACTGAATTTAACATAACCCTTAATTTAAGCAACCTTGATGGATGTGATTGAAAACAAAATGTTGAGACACAAAGATATACAGTTAGATTTTAAAAACATCATTTTAAATATCAAGATAATTGAATCTGATTGAAAACCTTAAAAATAGAATCCTCCATCCCCTGAAAAAACAAAATAAGTGAAAAAGTCTTTCATCTGTAAATCCTGATTACAGAAAAAGCTGCTTTCATGGAGTCCTGGCAAACGCTGAGCACTCTGCAAGCCTCCAAGTCAGAGAGGCTCACATTCTGCTGTTTAGCACTAGACCAGGCAGCAAAAGTAGTAGTGTGAATCCACACATAGGGCTCGCAGCTTCCATCGTAATAAAATGTGCTGTGACCTTGTGGAGAATACTTAGTGCATATTTTGCTGCAACTTAGGGTTTTGCTGTAACCAGGCTTCACTCTGTAGGCCTTCCTCAGAATGGCACCCACCCGAATTTGCACATACAAGGGCTTGTCTGTGATGTTTCGAACCTTGGTCTTTGGGCCCCCAAATCCATCTAAACCCAACAAAGAAGATAATAAACACGTGATTCTCCCTCCTTCTTGTGTTGTTAGTGTGCAGGTCTGAAAAACGTTTATAACTAAGCGCCCACCAAGAACACAAGAGCAGAGTAAATGTAGTGAGATTATGTAATAAATAGGAGTGCAGGAAGGGACAAGAGACAGATCTGTGTGGAGGAAGGATTGTACTTAGGTCGGTGGGTTGAAAATGAAGTAAGCTAAATTGCCTATTCGAGCTTGGCTGGCATTGCTGTTATCGAGGTACCGGCTTAAAACGATAGTTTGTCTATAGTCTTTACATGCCATTTATTTGTATGGCTTGGTGTGGAAGACTTTCTTGGAAGCTTCCAAAGAAGATTCGTTGTCGAGAATTGCTTTGGCTAGTTATATTAAAGGGAAAAACAATAATCTGGTAACATTTAAATATGTACAAATAATAAAGTTGTCTCTGGATTTGATCAGAAAATACAGACAGCAAATTCAGAAGCAACTTTATCAGACTGTGGACAATATTTACTAGAAGTACAAATATTTATTATCATATGAAGGAAGTAAGTAATGTACAGTTGTATTTATTAAGTATTATAATTAGGGAATATCTATCCAATCATCAGCGTATTTTTATGAAATTTCTATTTATTAAAAATGATGAAAATATTCAACAGTGATACAATGAAGTACTAGTGATATAAGGATTAATTTATAATTTTATTTTTAAGATATGTATCTTTTCAATAACATTATAATTTTTTAGAATATATTATAAGGGGAGGGGTTGGAACGTGCACACTCTAACTTCGACGGTTCAGTGGATCTGTAATTTTTTTTTGCAAATCGAGACATTAGGTAATTAGTTTATAAACATAATAAAATTATTTTTAAATTTTTTTATTGCATATGACACATGTTATTACATGATTTGGCCAAGGTGTCAAAAAAATTATTTTTTGCCATGCAATCGATATGTGCACGGTCCCACCTCCACTTGGTGTGTGGCATGACATCCAAAATGGACTGGATTGCCACGTCGCCAAAATACAATCTACCACCCTTTCACTCCATTGCGTCACATTAATCGCTTGCCGCCCCTACCAATTCTTCTGTATAGTCGTGTTTAATGCGCATCCCCTCGTATTACTTCCACGACATCCACACAAAATACAAGTCCTTATGCATTCAATGCTCCAGGTGCCTTGCACAACTCACCAACTTTCTCCCCTTTCAATCTACCATCTTCTCGACTGTTCTTCACATATGAGCCAAAACATGTTCACTTAAGGTCTTTGCAACATCAATCTCGCCACCACAACATGCTATGCTTAGAGTCCTATGTTGCTGCAACTAGGCACCAATTACTATAAGTCTTCGACAACTCCATGCCTTTGAGCTTCGCCATGCAATCTCCCACGTTGTTTGGCGCCATTGTAGGGTTCTTACGCATTCACCGGTTACCATCCATGTAGGTAAACCCACACTTTCAATGTGCATTATATTTGTTTCTTTCTTTGGCTCCATTTGCTCGAGCAAAAAAGTTTAATGGGTTTGCATGCTTGTGTTCTTGCAAGAAGACGATTGTAGGCTCCAAATAGCACCTCTAGTAGAACATCAACATCCATTCAACCTAGGTGAGTTGAAAGCTCACTAAGGCCTCACCATTTTTCTATTTTTCATTTTTATAGTTGTTTGTAGACTTTTGTGTTGTGTTTGCATTTGTTTTATGTAGGTGGAGGGTGTTGAATAGGACAACTGAGAGGGGGGTTGAATCGGTTGTCACTAATTTAAACCTTTAATTCAATCACCGAAACTAATACTTAAAACTACTTAAATGATTAATCATCAAATGCCAATGTAGAAACTCAAATCCAACACATAAACACAATAACACCAGATTTACATGGAAAACCCAATGAGGGAAAAACCACGGTGAGGATTAAATCACTATAGAGAATATCAAAACTAATTTCAAAAGGCTCACTGCTTGAAATAAGGACTCACTATCCAACAAAGCTACAACTCGGAGGGATCACTGCCACAAAGATACAAAGAGGACAAAGAAGACTTGTTACAAAGAGACTACAATCCCAATGCAACAAAGGATTCCACCACAGTCACTCAATCAATTTGCATGAATGATAGAGTTCACCTCTTGCTCACTACATCTGGAAACTTAGCATTAAGCTTCGCACATCTCCCACACTTGCAACAAACACACTTAATGAATAGAATCAATGTCGCACCAAATTGCACTTCCTCTTTTCTCTTATCACTCTTCTTCTTGACTCTTGTATATTTTCCATCACTAACTCATCTTATATTTATACCATCTTCAACTTTGAAACATATCCAAAGTCGGCCATCCAAATCCAAATTCAAATTAGGTGGTGCGAAAACATCCTAGGGTGGAATTAGAACGAGGACAACCCAGACACACGCTTCATAGGGACCAACAAGCTTCATCATTCTCGAAAGTAGTATTTCACCCAAGGTCAGCCAAACCGATACATAAAACACATAGAACCAGTAAGCATGAACTTTCCAAATGTCAAAATTAACTTCAATACAATCAAGACAACTCAACTCTAGAACCACAAGTCATAAGACTTCATCAAAGAGAAATCCGGACTGACAACATTTCTCTTGGACCTCAACCAGAAACATAGAAAACCACAGTTCACAATTGGTGAATACAACTTGTATTGTACAACGAACCAATAGTAAAAAATCTAAGTATAGCACCTTACAACAACCATGAACATATCTGAACCACACAACCACAGAAGCAAATCTGGACCAAAACCTGAAGCAACCACTAAACACATGCAACAACTCTTTGTTACAATTTTCTCAATATCCTCGACATATATAGCCAACAACAAGTGGATAACCAATTGACTGGTTGACATCAGTGACAACACCTTCAATCTCTTCATTCTTGCAACAAAGGGTGCTTCGGTATGAAGTTTGTGGTGTCTATGAACACTATAAAAACTGTGTTCATAAACACACTAAACGTTTGTGGAAATTAATCTTTTTTTCAAGCATCACTATTTTTTAATATGGAGTTGTTTTTCATTACAATAATGAATAATATTGTTGGTTTTTTGAATGCCATAGATAAATTTAGGGTTGTTCTCAATTTCATAGATTATGCTTCATCTTTTCAGTCAAATAAATGTGGTTGATTTTATTGGTTACAAAGATAAATTTGGGTTTGTTATCTTTTTCATGGGTTTAGGGTTTTGGGTTTAGGTCTGATAATATTTGTTTGTTTGCTCAGTGCCATAGATAAATTTGACAGTGTTCTCTTTTTCATAGGTTTTTTATTATCATTCAGTCTAGTAAATGTTTTAGGTTTTCTTCGATGTTGTAGATAAATTAGGGTGTGTTCTTTGTTTCATATGTTTTGTTTCATAAACATGTCATAAGTTTGGTGTAACATGCCAACCCTTCAGTACAGTAAAAATTTCTAAATTTGCATCATATTAGTAAATAAATGTGCCAACAAGTCATTGCAATAAAAAAACTCTTTCTTTATTTGAAAATATACAAACACTTGTTGCTATAACAATTTACAATTTAGATTCCACTTCATTACAATAACTTCACAAGTACTTGTAATAAGAATATGTACCTTTACAAACATAGCTCCAATGAGCTTTAGAACAAATAGCTATAAGACGATCTAGGAATCTGTCATTTCAAATCTTGGTTCTTCGGTCGCCTGCTATGGAGGAGAAGCATTACTCTGATACTTTTCTGCCAACCACAGACTCATAATGTGGTCCCCCACGCATCTATCATTCAATAGATGGCCCTTCCCTTTGACGAAGATATTAGTAGAGTAACCGATAACAACAACCAACTGAGCATAGTGTTGTGTCCTACATAGCTAGAACTTGTGCAATCTGACAACTCTCGAACTAGCATGTAATACGGGACCATGGTGAACTGATAGTGTACCCTCAAGCATCACACAGTCTAAGTTGATGTCGTACATTGCACTCCTTTGATCGAAGTGTTTCATTCAATATGTTCTACTAAGGGTCATTTGTCACATACACTATTCAGGGCCAATTTGACTTAAGGCTATCTTCAACTACACATCTAGGTATTGTCCTTCAATGGGTAAATCTGTCACCCTAGACTAACCTACAACAAACTAATCTACTTGGTAACAACCTTCTCAAATAGTAAGTACACAAGCTAGGTATATCCTTCAACGGATAGTCTGTCATCCTAGATACCCTATCTTCAAAACAATCTACTAGTTATGAATCTATTAAGAAAGTAAGTACACAAGCCTTCTCCCATGCTTATCCTAGGAGTAACACAAGCTTTCCAAGTTAAACGAATAACTTAGCTAGCTGTACCTCAAGTGACTCTTGCAATCAATCAAGCCTACTAGTATATACTTAATTGAGAAACACACTAGTATATACTATGGAATAAATATAAACACATTGCATCCCATGTTCAAACATATCTAACTGTATAATTAAATACCTATGTTGTACTACATGTAGCATAGTTAAATACCTATGTCAAGCAACCTCTTCGACATATTCAGTATAATTGTCTACTTGTGTCAATCAATCTCTCCTATCATGGAGTACTTAAAAACACATTATAAAAGAAGCCTAAAGGCTTCAATTCCCTTTTCCAAAGGCACTCAAGTCTAGAAAATTGTATCTATCCAAACAACATTCTCCTATTATGGAGATCTTACAAACATTGTATAACATAGCTAGAATGCTTTATTTTCCCTTTTTTCCAAAAGACAAACTTATTCACTTCCTATGCACAAACAAAAAGTACAATTCAAGCAACATAATAATTCTTGCAAATAGATAATAGAAGAATATCCCATGCATGTATTTGTTTTTCCCCAAAATGATGACAAAGCTATCTTCGCTAAAGTTCAATCTAGCTTCTCCAATGAATTCCCAGTACCACAAAAATTAACTATTCTTCCATACAAAATTCCCTCTTTTCACACTCATAAATAGATAATAGACAATGATGATTTCCTTTGGTAGAATTCGTCCCTCACAAAGGTCTCAATGAATTCTCAGAAATGTGATAACTGGTTGCAATTAATGTTTTCTCAAAAATTGATTACTGGTCTACAAATAATGCTCACACAAGAATTGAATAATGGCTACAATTGTTGTTCACTCAGAAATGGAAGAATGGACATACGTAAATGCACAAGGTGATACATAATGAAGCAAAAGGTAATCCCAAGACAAATTACAAAAGTTGATGAAGAATGGCAAATGAGTACCATGACTAAGAGTTGGGCAACTATTTATAGAGAGCCCTACCCTCCAAAACTCCTACTATTTGGGCATGTAATATACCACCACTCCCCTATAGAATGATTCAACCTGGAGGTGGCACCATTTCTAGCCAGTACTCAACATTAGCAAGGTGAGTCAACCTCTAGAATTGCCAACATTGTGAAGATTGATTCAAAAAGGCACATGGTGAATAATACCTACAAGATGTTTGATAGAGGTGGCACCAATCTCAGATATGGTGAATTTATCAGATAACAGAGAAAAGGTCATTGTTAATTCATGAACACAACCTATTTTACAGGCTAAGTCGACTTGGCTTCTTAACTGCGTTGGATTCATTTTTTCCTCAAATTTTTGACTCAGTAAGAGGATTTAAATGCCTTTCAATGGTTTCATATCTGTGTGCATATTACCAGGGCGCATGACTTCTCAAAGTGTCATTTTTTCTCCAAATTCAAATATTTAGTCATTTCGGCATTAAAACCAAAGTCCAATAAGCGCTTCGATTTATTTCGATTCTCCAAGGTTTCAAATGATATGATTCATAAATATTTCAATTCCAAAGCTGAAGTGATAAATATTCAAACAATTAGGAAATAATTCAATTTCCATAGTTGAATGATAAATATTCAATTGATTAGGAAATAATTCAATTTCCAAGGTTGAATGATTAATATTTAATCAATCAGGAAATAATTTGATTTCCAAAGATGAGACTATATGAATTATATATTCTATTATATATATAGTTATAGTTTAAATATATTAAACATTTACATATATATATATATATATATATATGTATATGTGTGTGTGTATATATTCATCAAATATAAATCGGTTGTGTGCTAACTAGCTCATGATATATATATATATATATATATATATATGTATATATGTATATATGTATATATGTATATATGTAATTTCATAAGGTAATAATAATATTATTATTATTATTATCTGCATTATATTGGATGTATATCTTTTTATTATCTTATACTGCAAATAATAATACATGCATATTTTATACACATATACTTATATATATTTATGTACACTTCTCCAATAAGTAGTAACGCTTGCAAGTGTATCTGTGTGTGTGTGTGTGTGTATACACAAGCTGCATATTCATTATATGGTAATACAATAATCAAGTAATTCGTTTGACATAGAATAACCATGACCTAGTTTCTATTCCCACACATAGGTATATACAAGCATAGTTGTTTCCTCATGTATGTACCTCGGTGGTATTTCTACTCACATATATGTGCATTGCTAATGCTCTCATACATGGATCTATGTATATATATATATATATATATGCCCATAGACATGCTACGCTTTAACGTTTATATGAAACGATGTTAAGGTAACCATTCAAAAAACCCAAAGTCTCAACCAAAGCACAATCAACATAAAATCAAAGGGAAGGACTCAAATAGATAAACATCACTCAATACAACATGTAGAAGTAACGAGATTCTCAATGCATATTCATCAACTAAGGATGACTTACCTATTACCCACACAGATTAACTTAGTTCACTCAATCTAAGGTGTGTGTTTATGCTCAGATAGTTACATTTACTAGTTACCCAACCAAGCTCCTCTCCCGAGTGATACTTCCCCTCCCCCTAGAGAAACATACATTTACCTGAAAACACTACAACATGCCTTGGAAGTCAATTATTCACAACAATAAACAGTATATATAATCATCTTCAAATTTAGAATAACAATAATTCAATAACCATCTATTCTCATTTATGCAGTATTTCACCATGAATGAGATAGCATCAAATGAATCAACGTCAAGTGATATAACATTCATATTGATAACAAGGTACAAGCATCATTAATTCATCTCTAGAACTCACATTACATTCACATTTACCCTATCCAGTAATTGTAAATAGTAACTTCACAATTTGGGGTGTAAAATACTTCCCCCCTTGTGAATCATTGTCCCCGATGATCTATAGCCTTTTAACATACCGTTAAAGTTAAGTAAAGTTTTACTTACAATTCTCAAAATACATAAGATTTATAAAACATTCATCCTATGTAACAATCTTGTCCTTCCTAGACCTTGCTTTGAATGTCCTCATTATTGCATTGGGAAATCTCGTATGCCTTACACATACTTACTCTCCTAAAGAGTTTGATTACATATACACATCCAAGATATAATAGTAACTATACACAACACCTAACATGTATAGTGATCGGAAATCATTGGCCCATGAATTTATCCTTAGTATAATCCAAATAGAAAAGGAATGTCGATGCATTGTACACTACATCATGGGTCCCATCCTTTCCCTTGGGTATTTACACTTTTAGACAACTTATAAACCGAGTCCATCATCACTTACACAATCATTTTCCTTGCCACAAAGTACTTGTTCTTGATTACTTGTCCATCTTGAGCACAACATTGCTCCTAGACACCTATCAAATCCTGATACTGCTTCATACTTAAGCTTTGTATCAGCAAAGTTTCATTGATCACTTCGATCTATTACTCCTTTTTGACATTCTATCAAGCCTAGGGTTCACTCTGTTTCTAAGCCTATTTCAACTTAATAGAGTTTCCAACCTTCTTTTCCAAATAATGGTCCAAACTTCAATGTTGGAAATTTGTAAATCATTTAAGATTTAGTCTACCATCTTCACTTATTTGATAAGAATAATATACTGCACATTCGCTCAACTAAATGTTTCATAGTATGATCATGGTTTACACAACCCTATCATTATTTGCTAAACTGAAACAACCTCTCAAGATTACTAAGCCACTACTTGCGCACAACATATTATTAGGACCAAAATCTTATAAGTCAAGTTTCCAAAAGTGTTGGTTACTTTGATGAGTTTTGTCCACTAGAAAATTATGTTAGTTTTTACCAACATAGACAAATTGATCTATCTCATGTTCTATTATTTTCCCTCTGGATTCTCAAAAGAGTATACATGTCCTACCGAGTATGACATCCGGTCTTCATTTCCTGGCATACTAGACATTATCTTGCCACATTTTGTGCAGCCTCATACTCTATCTTTTTCCAGGTTATAGTGGATCCTCATCCGACAACTCGTGTTGTCATTCCAATGTCCTAATTCTGACATCAATTTCCTCATTGCATTCCTGAATCTTCCAAAAAATTTGGTGCATAGGCTCTTTTATATCTAATAATAGTCTATCCTTTGACTAAGTGAAAACCTATTTTGATCTCACACTACCTTTTAATTCCCATGTAATGATGGTTTTAAGTTTTATGGAGATAAATTCCATTTATCTTAGGACATCCATACCGTGGATTGCTTATGTCCTCAGATTATTTTCAAAGATGTAATCCATCTTTCAACTCAATCAAATTTTCCAAATAAATTTGGTACTGATTTTGAGTATTAATCCTTGTTCAATCATGTTGTCCTTAGAAGATATAAAATTTAATTGCATACCTAATTACCTAGCATGAACATTTCTCGTTGGTTCCATTGATTCTCTTAATCATATAGGAGAGTCCAAATTTGGTATATGCTTTATAAGCGCAAGCAACAACCTCGATGTTTTTCCCAATGAAAATTTCCATCATTTTCACACTAAATGGAATTGCTATGATGTTCTGACTTAACAATAAATGCTTCCCTTTAAGAGTGTATCCTCTTTTAATATAAGAGTAATCAAAGTAGAGTCTTGTCAATACTATAACTTCCTTTCTAGAGTGTAAAGTAGCTTCTTTAACTCACTAGGTATCCCACCTATGTTTCTACTCATAGAATTTCATTCGCTCAAGTGATTTTTACATCCACATGGTGAATCTTAATCTCAATATTCCCTTCAAATTATTATGAAAGAGTCCTCAATCGTTGACTAGTCCGATGTTATAAGTTTTTCTACCCCTATATATCCCAATCAAGACCAAATGTATAACTTAACCAAATAAGTTATTTCCAACTTATAGGTGTTTAAGAGTAGTCTAGTACATAACCTAACTCAATAGGTTAAAACTTAAAGTTGATTCTCTCTCTTCATTCAAATGAACTTCTTGTCCCAATTAGGTTATTTACAAACCTAGGGTTCCATTAAAGAGTAGGGTAGTGATCAAGTGATTAATCAAGCTAAATATAATTGATGCATTTGCATAGCATCACATCATATTTTATCTTTCATACCATCTCTATGGTTTATGGTTAAACCTTTTCATCCTCAAGTTTCTTAGCACAGTAAGTTTCAGTGTCAAGTCGTTTTACAACAAGGATATATTTCATAATGTGTAGTATTACTACTTATGTATAGAAATAGCATAATTCCCCCATATAAGGTATATAGGAGTCTAGAGACACTTTCTTCCAATCACGAGTAATCTAGATACTCCCTTGCCAATCCTATAGGCATGATCTTCCTTATCATGTTCAAATTATCTGCCTATCCTTTTCTAAGGCATCAATAATATCATTTGATTCTTCCAATCAAATTAATATAAGGTATGGGATGATAATAGGTCATAACCCTTGACCTTTCCATTTATCTTACTCCAAAAATCCCAATACCCTTTTTCCTTGTGGTCATAAAATGTATGACAAGTAATTGTCATTATGACTTGCGAAGAAGTCATTAGTTCTGCCAAATTGGATGGGGTACTTAACCCCAACCAATCTACTCTTTTCCTTCCCCCCTTAGTGTTTCCACAACTTCTGATCTACTTCAAAGTTGAACTCTTAGTAAACACTTGCTTCTTTGAAAGAATTTGTCATTCTTTGTTGTTGGCTTTCCATTTCCTTTAACTTTCCTTATGGCATACCTCAAATATACTCTTACCCAAAGTTTGATTCATCGTTGATTTATATCTCATAGATTTCAATAACTTGGATCATCCAACATGAGATCTAATGAATAATCAACAACTTACAAGTTACGAGACACTCCATTAATCCAATTCTCTTCTGATATCCTTTTTGGTAGAGGAATATCCATGCTCACAAGTCTCTTTTGAGGATGTACTTTTCAACTTAGAACATTGTTTTCCTTGCAACTTCTATTGTTCTGATACATAGTTCTTATTGTATTCCATTTCCTTTTGGAACCTCTAAAAAAATGTTGAATTTCATAAACATGTTGGTGAGTTCAACTTATACTCCAACCAATCTATGTACTATCCAATCCTTTGCCAGGCTAACCTAAATTACCTTTTCAGGCTTCTTTCCTGTATTCACCTTTTCAAGTGATTTTATTCCAATGCTTGGAATCTTATTCTCTTTTAACCTCTAGAGATACCAAAGTTGTTTTCTCTCTCTCTCTCTCTCTCTCTCTCTCTCTCTCTTATCTTAATAAAACTCCAATAATCTCATTAATTTTGGTTGGTGGAACCTAGTCCACTTTGTTGATTACTTTATTTTTGACCATTCTAGTCTTTACTCTTTTCCTAGGTACTAACTCCCTTTTCATGCAAGATCCTATCTTTACATAAGAGTTAGGTTTATATCAAGAGTTCTCCAACCCTTATGGATACTTCCTTCGTCGACTTCCTACTTTGATCTAATTTATGTTGACTTTGGATACACATAGATTCGTAGGTGTTTTCACTAAATCCAAAAATTCTTGACTCTTACAACCATAGTTTGCTATTATAAAAGGGTTATCTCTATTGCAAGTATGAGCAAGCTTGGTGGTGTTGTCATTGGTGGCAACACATGATGTGAAAAACCATCAAAGACAACATCAATTTCATTCCTTCCCTCTCAATATTTTTTGAAAAGACCTTCTCTTCCTCTTTTACTAATTTTCGCATGACTCTTTCTCCCCCTTTGACATCAATCACAAAGACCAAAAAGCTCTGATCACTCCCCCTTAGGAGTGCACCCATACAACTCATACTGCAACAATGAAAACTTTCTATTCCCCTTGTGAAGTAGACCCATTAATCAGGCTAAACAAATGAAGAATCTGTAGATTCACTAGACTAATGCACCTCCATGTGCACCTAGTTCAAAGAAAGAGGTACAATGACCCCCAAGTTCTCCCTGAGATACTCAAAATTATCCTTCAGAAGAGCCTTAGTATAGATATATGAAATTTGATCTTTTGTAAGCACATAATCCAACCTGACTTCATTCTCCAACACCTTTTCTCTCAAGAAATGATATCTAATAGATATGTGTCTTTTTCTTGAATGCATTACTAGATTCTTTGAAATGTTTATAGAACTTGTATTGTCACAGAAGATAGGTATAGGCTCATCACATATCACCCCTATATCCTTCAAAGTTTGCTTCATCCATAACACCTGTGTGCAACAAGATGTTGCTGCAATATACTCAGCTTCAATAGTGGATAAAGAAACCAAATCATATTTCTTGCTTAACCATAAAACCAATCTTCCTCCAAGAAAGATTGGTATCTGAGCTTTGGTTCCTTAGTGAAGAGCTTAACCACTTGAGGTAGATCCGATGGCGCATAAATTGGTAATCCCTATGTTTGATGGATTAGACTACAGTGACTGGAAAGTGCAAATGAGAGGTTACATAATCTCTCTTGGTTACAAGACCTGGAAGGCTATTGAGATGAAGTATGTTGCATTGGAAAGTGGTCCTACTACTACAGATATTGCAAGCTATTTCGAGAGGGTTGACCTTGCAGCAAATGAAGTTAGGGATCAAGGGGGTACTCTGAAAAATGAAGATATAATATAGAAGATTCTAATGACCTTACCTGAGAGTTACAGTGATAAGGTCTCAATCATTGAAGAAGAATATGATCCTAAGAAGTTTACTAAAGAACAGTTGTTTGGCACCTCAAGACTGCATTTGAGATGAGGAAGTTTGGAAAGAAATAGGAGAAGACATAATCAACATTTAAAGATACATAGATAGAAGATGATTTGGATAGTGATGATTCAGATGAGTTAGAAGAAAACTTTACCAGGAAGTTGAAAAAAGGTATTGGTAAGTACAAAGGTATGCTACCTTTCAAATGTTTCATTTGTGGAAATATTGGTCATTATGCTTCAAGATGTCCAAATAGAGTTGCACATAAGAAGAACATGGATCATAAAGATAGGAAGGATAAGAAGTACAAGAAGTTGTATTATGTTAAAGAAGATGTTGGAATATGATTTTGAGGGTGATGGCAGTGAATGCTTATTTCTAGCTTTAGAGAATAAATTTGTGTTTGCTAGCTCTGGATGATGTGCAAGGGAAAGTGGTCCGGAGAGCAAGAAGGATGAGATGGAAGGAATTTTGGTTACAGTTTTTCATGCTAGACAGGACAAAGACTATTAGGTGATTGACAGTGGCTGCTCTAATCACATGACTGGAGATAAAAGTAAGTTCACTAAACTTGAAAAGTATGATGGTGGATTAGTCATGTTTGGAGATGATTCTGGAGCTAAGATCATTGGGAAAGGAACAATTAGCTTTGATGGAATACACAACACTGATGATGCCTATTGTGTTAACAGATTAAGGCATAATATTTTAAGTGTTGGACAAATGTGTAGCAAAGGTTTCAAGCTTGTGTTTCAGGATAATAGCTGTGAGATCAGAAAAGGGTCCAAAACTACGGTTGATGTAGGGAGGATAACACATGGAAACATCTATCAGCTTAAGGGTGTTAATGGTCAATGCCTTGTATCTCAAGTTAATGAAAGATGGCTATGGCACCAGAGGATGGGAAATGTAAAATTTGATAATCTGGTCAGGATTAGTTCAAGAGAGGTTGTCCGGGATCTACCTAAAATCATAAAGCCTGCTAATATTGTTTGCAAAAGTTGTCAGTTGGGGAAACAAACAAGATGCAGTTTTAAAGGAAAAGAGCAATCAACTATTGAAGTGTTGGAATTAATTCATACAGACCTTTGTGTTCCTACAAGAATAGGAAGCCTAAATGGTGACAGGTATTTCATGCTCCTTGATGATTATTCTAGAATGACATGGGTTGCTTTTCTTAGGGAGAAGACTCAGGCTTTGGATAGGTTTAAAGTGTTCAAGACAAGGGTAGAGAATGAAGTGAACTTGAGAATCAAGTGTTTAAGATCTAATAGAGGCGGAGAATTCACTTCTAGTGAGTTTAATGCATTTTGTGAAGAGCATGGCATAAAGAGACATTTTTCTGCTCCTAAATTTTTTTAGCAGAATGGAGTTGTTGAGAGAAAGAACCAGACTGTTCAGGAAGATGCAAGAACCATGATGAAAGAAGAAAATGTACCTAATGTGTACTGGAGATAGGCAATACAAACAGTTGTTTATGTTCTTAACAGAGTTTGGATCAGAGGTAACAACACAAAGAATCCTTATGAGCTATGGACTGACAAGATTCCTATTGTGAATTAAACTTTAAGGTGTTTGGAAGAAAATGTTACATTAAAAGAGATGATGAGAATCTTGGGAAGTTTGATGCA
>VDFB02148354.1:0-11904 GCA_007258455.2 Sequoia sempervirens
ATTACAATTGTTGCGTTCTATATTTGTGATTAGCTTGGGCGCCAAAATAATGAAGGTCAACATGATTTTATCTTATATTAATTCCTTCAAGGGTGATGACCATGTCAAGGGAGTCGACCTCTATTATTAAGGATTTTCATAAGAGATGAATCATTAGAGGGGTCGACACATATAATAAACATAATTTAATTTATGTTATTCTCCCTAAGGTGGCACTACTGGTCAACCATTATTAGTATAATTTTTAACTTCAAATTTGGGTCCCATACTCCTTGAAAATTGACCATCATACAATATTATTTCTTCTAGATGAAATCAGCCATAATCTTCCTCTTGATGAAATGTTGTACGGCCTTTGGCTTATAACATTTTTCTTCTTTCATTAAAATATCTATAGCGTCGAAAAAAGTAACCCTTTTTCACACTTAGTTTGGGAATGAATAATTAATGATAACATGGACTTAATTGTGCCTTATTTAGGGTGTTGTAAAGTGTTTCTTTACACTTTCACACTAATCTAGGGCTTTATTAATTAATCGGGCTTAATTGAGCTTAAATGGCCCCTTTAATTCAAATCCAAGCCTAATTTCTTTCATTTTCCGAGGAATAAAATAAAATACTCATTAATAATGTTACACAATACTTAATTTAGCAAGGTATGAGTCTTAGGCTAGTGACCTACGACCCATTTTCCACCTAGCGAATGGGTCCTTCCTAGGTCCTAAGACCCCCTATGGACATATCATTTCATATCTCTGAAGCATGTCCTAGTTGAGTATGCTAGGACCGATTTTCCCTATGGTGGATGGGTCCTCCTGAACTTAGGACACCCTCCTTCAGATGTCTTTTTGGCGAGATTTAATTTCAAATCCTAGATCTGATGTCGGCTTGTGTTATTTGAATTTTAGGATTTAATCTTAAGTTATGTATAAATATAAGATTATTTTATATAGTTTCATCCAAGCAATCCTAGAAATTCAAGTTATCTTAAGAGCATTCAAGTGATCATTTACAAGAGCATTCGAGAGCCTTTCAAAGGAATTCAAAGGCAGATTTATCAAGCATTGAAGGTCCAATTCAAGCATATTCAAGGTGTTGTTTCTAATCAAGTGTTGTGATCAAGTTGTACATTCTCTAAGGCTATTCCATGCTAAGTTTCAGATATGCAATCCAAGGTTCAATTGAGGATTGGTGAGTTGTGACATTTCATTGTTCATTCATCATTCCTTTTATGCATTGTTTCAATTCAAGGTTTAATTACCAAAATGGGGTTTGACCAAGGCAAACCCCTATCCCCTAATAATCAACATTTTCTCCTCTTTGATCTATGATTGCAGGTTTTAGGTTGAAGATCAATGGCGAACAAAAGTTGTCAACGTCGCAAAGTTGTAAAAGTTATCATCTTTCTTGCAAGATTATGGAAACTAAGCTACAAAAACTATTTCTGACTTTCAGGAGCTAAACACCTAGGATTTGGGTGTCCACACATTGAAGAACAGGATCCCGAAGCTCATTTTCCAGAACCCTAACAGGGACCAATTCACCACTAGGCGAATGAGTCTTCAGTGCGGCTAAAAACAACACTTTTTGCAACAGGGACACATCATTTCACCATCTTAAAACCTACCTTTTTATAGTTACAACAGTTAGGTCTGTTTTTTTATTTTTATTTATACATTATAGCCTTCATTATTGAGTGAAACAACTAGTCAAAAATTGGGTGCACCCATTTGATTAATCCCATCTGGGTCACACCTTGTTTTTCTTTGTTTCAATTTCCTTTGACATCAATGATAAATTTCTAACAATCTCCCCTTTATTCATTGAAGGCAACATTTAAAGAAATAATCTATGAATACAATAGGAACATAATACTCTGTCTTTCTACACTACTCCCCCTTTCTATATCTCTTCCCTTTTGACATCAATGATAAAGGGATGCTCATTACCCTCATTTATAATATGCTCTAGTTGATCTATCTGTTAATTTCCTTCTCCACAAAGCTGAAAGATAATGCAATGATTAGCTCTCCCTGAATTCGTACTTATCCTTATGAATTTAATGATACCTCTTATGCCTGAAGTATATTTTGTACAAGCATAGATTCTTCCTTCTCTTATTCTTGCTTCCTCTTCTAAACTTTAGTAGGTTCTTTCTTTTGCTTACCCTTGGTTTCCTTCTTGCTTTGTTTAGGTTTTGTAAGAATTCTACAAGATCTTGTTTTATTGTTTTATACCCATAGTTGTTGCATTTGTAGCAATTGACATTATAATCTAGTAACCAAGCCAATGAGTTATGGTTCCTATTTCTCCACCCATAAGAACTTCATTTTCTTCCAACCATAATTATATCTTGCCCTATGACCAAAATAATTGCATGAAGCACAATAACCAAAGAAAGAGTTATGAAACTTAGTCATGTGTCTCTGCCTTAGAGGAAAGGACTTCGTCAATTTTTCCTTCTCAACTTTAGGATGAGTGCTTTGTTTCTATGGAACTTTTTTTTCTATCTATCAGTTGCTTTTCAACCTTTGATAGGGCTTTTTAGGGAACCACTATAACTCTTTGTTTTTTCTTCATTTGACTTCTTTGATGCCCTTTTGGAGTCTTCTTTATTTTCCATCTGATTTCCCTTATATCTAACTCCCTTCTTTATGACCTTTGTCCATTTATAATATCATCTAGAATCTTGATACCCTTATCAAACTTGAGGCTTCAATCAAATTTAGTAGTTGTCTTCGCAAGTTCCTTTCTCAAAGAAATAACTTTCAACTCTAACCTTTCTTAATCTTCTTCTTTTGTCCTTAAATGAATTTATATTCCTTCCTCATTTTTTTTGCCTATTTGATTTGAATTTTCAGATTCACAATCATCTCCTATGACTCTTCAAGATTTTGCAACATTTTAGCCTAGATTTGCATTCCTCTTAAGGCACATATGATTTCTCCTTCCAAATCAGCTTCTCCATCTTCATCATATTCTTCTTTTGAATCAACTTCCCCATCTATTTTAGTATTATCTTCCCCTTTTAACTCCTCTTCTTTCTTTTCCAAGGTATCATCTTTTGTCTCTATTTCGATGAATAGAAATTATTCTTTATCATGGACGAAGATAGTCTCTTCAGATGGACTACTTTCCTCCTTGGAGTAGAGGCTTTTCTTATGTTTGTGAAAATTCTTCTTCTTCTTATTTTTACGATGTTTATGGCTTGTTTTGTATTCACAATATTTGCTACCCTTCTCCATCCCACGATCTTCTTCATCCTCACTACTTGCATATGGGCACTTGGAAATAATATGTTCTACCTTTCCACAATTAAAGCATTTTGAAAGGTAACTTACCTTTGTACTTTCTAGATCCTTTCTTCAAATTCCTCACAAAATTATCTTCTTCATTTGATTCATCATTGTAACTGTCACTTGGATCAAGCTCTCTATTTTTCATTTCTTAGAAGCTTTGAAAGTTTCTTCTCATTTTTATGGCTTCTCATTTTTAGTCCTCATTTCATACGCTGTGAGGATCCCATGTAGTTCATCCATTTAGAGTTTATCTAGATCCTTCATTTCTTTGATAGTAGAGACTTTGGCATAAAATCTCAAGTGAAGAGATACTAGAGAATTATATGAAGAGTGTGAAAGATAAATTATATAACAAAGAAAGCAATTGCAAAGCTTAACTCAACAGATTTTGGATTAAAAAGTTTAAGATAGAGTGATAGAAAATGATTTTTTAAACAAAATTTTAAATCTTAAAAGACCATAAATGATATTGAAATATTCTCATTGATAACTATCTTAGCAGATTTATAAAAGAGAAAAGGGAGGGTTAAATATTTTCAATTAGATAATAAAAATCCGCTAGTACAAAAGAAGAAAGCAACTATTTGAGACACAATTTTAGCTATTATTATTCAAATAAATTTTCCTTGATTTTGCATATAAGTGGATGGAGTTAAAAACATTGATGGACTTTGAGTTGAGAATTTGAGAGATTATAGGCACAAGTTTCAATAGAAAATCAAAGCACCAAAAAAATTCCCTTTCAATGGGATAATTGTTGCTGAAATCTATTTGGATCATTAAAAATATATGAGACCTAGTTCAAGAGGGATTAAGATAGGCCCACAATATATATTAGTTTTCCTGATACCTATTTAACATGCACGAAATGTTGCACAATACATGTTTACAATATTCACGTATTGCTATTGTACTCCTTGCAAGCCTTCTAAACCTCCATTATATGACGTTCCTAAATGGAATATAGTTTTCGAACAAGTATAGGGAAGACACCAATTCCTACAATTTTTACGAACCTACCTACAGGACACATCAATCCGCACAATTTTTAGGCACCAACCCCCGTTGGTAACCACCAACTTAGTGAGACACACCAATCGCTGCTATAAGAAGCACCAAATTCAAAAAAAAATCCACCTTAAGAATGTTTCTTCTAAAATAGATGATGGACAATTCAATCTCCTTTAATATTGTATTCCTTCTAGAATCTTGCACCTTTGATGAGTGTTACTTATATAATCTTCTTTGAGAAATCAACCTTAGATCTGTTGTTAAATCTTCTCTAAATTGTGCTAATAAAATTGATCAAATTTTTGCTATAATCTTACTGTTACCTTGCTATAAATCTTCACAAAAAATTTCCTTGATAAACCTCTCTCTTCTAACACAAATCTGCTAAAGTACGAATAATATATATCTTCTTATCTACATGTTGAGAGTAGTTGAGATAATTTAGCATTGTTGTCACTGATGTCAAAACTTGGATCCGGAAGGTTGTGCTCCGGATGATATATAGAAATGATCTATCCTATCTTGTACTATGATGTTACATAGTATGGATGTTATCCATGATCCAGATATGGCAGTACTTCTTTTGGGACATTCGTGAAAGTCAGTTAGTGCAGAATAATAAAGCCTAATCTTTTGATGTTGGATGTTGCGCCCAAAGCTTACTTCGGACAACCTTGCTATATGAATATTCATGTAGCATGTTACAAATTTTGGTATGTCTCTTTGGTTGATACTGAAATTGATGACAATCAAGATTTGGTCTTGGTTGTGGCATTCCTATCAGCTTCGGAATATATTCATGTAATTCAAAGCTTGATAACTATGTTATGTAATGAACCTATCTTATGTATGACCTATTTATTGGTCCCTTGGTAACGCGATAAGAAGGTCTTTTTGTAAGACCTATCTTTTGGGTCTGGTGCTAGCGTGCAAGGCCTTATTGAATATCTCAAGGTTGTTCTTCATGCTGACATGTTTATTGGTGATCTAATTCAAATTGTTTTGGCTGACTTGGAAGACTATGAAGATATTGTGTGTGGCCAACCTAGGAGATTATGAAGACATGGAATGGTATAAGTAAAGGTTGTTTTTGTCCGATGAAATGAGAAGTGTGAAATATGATGTGTGCGAGAAATTAAGTGGGTGTGAAGGAAGAAGTAATCAGTTTTGCAGAGTTTGTGCAAAGAAGTTGTGCAGAAGTTTCTTAATAAAATCTACTACAGATAGATATTGTGCTCTTAACCGAAATTGAATTCATGCATATATAGATGCAATTTCATCAGTTCACATTTGTCAGTGAGCCTCTCTTTTTGCAATGAGCTTTTATATCTTTGGTTGTAATAGCCGGTCAATGAGGCCAACCGGCAGTGAGCCTTACCTGCAGTGAGCAATTTGGCAGTGAGCCTTTGTAAAAATCACCTTAACTGGTGTTTTATAATTGAGAATTAGCATTCTCCACGATTTTTCCCTTCTTGGGTTTCACGTAAATTCTAGTGTTCATTGTGCATGATGCTTTCATGTTCATTTTTGTTAGATGATTATCTGATTTATTTATCTTTGCTCCAGACTAATTAAAGTTAAGAAAATTATTTTATGATAATTCATTCACCCCCCCTCTCAGTTATTCGGACTGTTCAACAATTGGTATCAAAGCTTGGTCCCTTGGAGATAGAGCTTAATCGCTTAAGGGAGATCTTGGCAGTTTGAAGAGATGGCAAGAGCTTATCACTTTGAGGAAGAACTAAAGATAATGTTAGATGATATGGAAAGCACGAAATCAGAAAATGAAGAATTGAAAGAAAATCTCAAGGAGGCAAATGCTTGCATTGCAAAAGTATGGGAGCAAATCCAAAAATCCAAAGCAAGACAAAGAGGTTAGCTAGGAATTAAAGGAGTCAAAGGAAAGTGTTGTGGATTTAAAGCTATAGTTGGATGAAAATCTCAAAGATACTATCAAACAAAAAATGGAAGAATGGAAGAAGACTGAAGAAAATATCAAGGATACTATCAAACAAAAATCAGAAGAAAATGAGAAGTTAGATCAAGAGTTAAGAAGGTTGAAAACAAAAGAAAGAGTATGTGAAAGTAGCATGATTTTGGATCAACTTTTGACCCTACAGAAATGTCACAAGGATAATGGAGGACTTGGATTCTCAGGTGAAAGCTCAAATAAGGACACTAAGGGTGAAGACAAAGCAGTTCAAGCTGAAGCAAGATCTAGCGTAATAAGCAAGGTTCAGAACTCTAGAACACCTAAAAGACCTCTGATCAGGCAACCAAATGCTCAAAGGTACTTATCATTTAATGGCTATTGTTTTCTATGCAAGAAATTTTGACATAAGGCTGCAGAATGCATAAGCAAAATGGAACCAAGTACTCAATACTTTAACTGTCACAAGTTTGGTCACAAAGCAAGTCAGTGCAAAAGTCAATTATCTAATCATGCTAGAAGGAATGGAATGAATAATCTCTTTCATGGTAATTTATATTTATGTCATGCTAATGGTCACAAAGCTATTCAGTGCAAACCTAGGGTTCACTCAGTTAAGTCAGAACAAAGATGTTACAAGTGCAGCCAACACGAACATTATGCTAACACATGCAGATATGCTGCTCCAGAAAAGCCTGAAAACAAAAAGAAGATTGTAGAATTAGGCAAATCTAAGAAAAAGACCATCATGGTGTGGAAGAAAAGGGAAATGAGTGTGGAGAACTAATTTGTGGTACTGAATCCCGGTACAAGCCTTTCCAGAAACTAAGCCAACCACCTTGGCTCAGGGGGAGTATTGCTATGCATATCTTGTAAGTTCCCCCTCTCCAAAGTAATATTGGTGCATTTTTTATATAACTATGTTTGGTCCGATTGGTGATATATGATAAAGTTTAATCCGACTGATTGAAAAACAAAGTACAATTGCTAGAGTCATCAATGTGCATCTTTGGTAGCGAAATCATTATGAGCAATTAAGGTTAAAAGGTGGAGTTTCCAAAGCATTTATCACAGTTTGCAAAGAAGAAGAACAAGTTTCGTCAAGTGATAAAAGGTTGAAGAAGCTAAGCACGATGATGGAATCTGTTAACAGAGAATCGAGTGGCTATTTTCCACTAAGGCTAAAGGGAATAGAGTTGGACGAATTTGATCATCGAAAAAGGAAGGAAATGGAACTAGGGTTGAAGATCGATGAATTGCAGAATGTAAGTACTCTGGGTATGGATTTTTGGGTACAATTTCCCTAGTTTTCCGACAGAGGATCTATCTTGTTCCTATTGAGTAAATTCAAGGATTGTAGCATCATTTTGGACAAACTCTATCAGATCACTAAGGAATCCATTGAAGCTATTACTAGTTTATGCAGTGTTGGTGACCTCCTTGGGAAGAAAATACTGAAATATATAGACGTAGAGGAACTTACTGGTATAGACAAAGACCCCCGAGCTCTCCTGATAAACATCATTTTAAATCCTGTAGTAAGGTATGTTGCTTATGGTATCTCTTACAAAATCTATTTCTGAAATCATGAAGGTTATACTTCAGCTATTGTTGTATATCTTGCACAGAAGATGGTGAAGGAAAATAAGCAATTTGACTTGTGTAGCCTTATAATGGAACATATAATTCAGAATGTCAAAACGTCTTTGGTTCAGAGTTATCCTTTCCGATTTGTGTCTCTGCTCATATGTTTAGTATATTACTTTTTGAGTTCGCTACCGTCAAAGGAGAATGTTAAGTGGAAGTCTGGCATCCCTGTCGAAAGTACATTCATAGATATTTGGAATGTATGAAAGACAAAGAAGGTGCATGCAAAGTTTATTTCTAATCCTCGCAGATGAATCTATGCTCCGGTGTGATAGCGTCTAGTCAGTTTGAGGTGGGTTCCTCCTCCAATAAGGAGTTAGACGTTGTCATTAGCGATTCCCCTCTGGAACCTAAAAGGAGGAAAATTAACACGAAGGATGTCATTGATATCTCAAAAGAGAAGAAGGAAGAAAATTCTCTGCCTAGATATGACTCTATTGATCTAGATAAAGTTTTCTCGGTGTTGTATGAAGGTAATATGAAAAAGATTGGCAAAATATGGTGTGCCTGCACTCCGGTCAATAGGCTTAGAATTGATGATGCCTTGATTGATTACCTGCTCAAAAAGGGTATTACTAATTCAGATGTTTCTGACTTATTATTGGATGATTTGGTAGAAGTTTTTGAAGAAAGGATGTTGCAGGAAGGATCTGAAGGGCATAAGTTCAAAACAATGATTGAGAGGTGTGTCAAGGCCAAACAAAAGTTATCCAAACTCATTGGTGAGACAAAACAATGCATTACAGAGATGTCTGACATCTATAGGTATTGTCTCCATTGGCCTGCTACTATTGATAATTTTAGAAGCAGAATTGAAGCTATTGAGTTTGAATTGAATAGTATTGGAAAGTGTTTTGACTTCTTCAAAGATAAAGATGGGAAACAAAGAATAAGAGTTGGAGAATTGCAACTTGAGTTATTGTTTGTTTAGAGACAAAGGTAAGATTTGGTTAAAACTTTATGGTTGGTCAAAGAAATTGTTGAGGTCTGATTGGATCATCTCTCTGGGATACTTTCTGATGTAGAGGATTGTGAACAACACTACCTGTTTTTGGACTGGTCATCTTCATTTATGTTGTTGACTCTACTAGACAGTATGTGTGCAAGAATGGTTTCTATAGTGCTAACATGGAAGAAGATTCTTCTGATTGTGAGAGAAAGGTACAAAAAAAAATTTCATGTGAAAACTGTTATTTTTTCTTGATCTCCTAAATGTTCTTAGAGTTTTGGAAATGGAATTTTGCAGTTTTGTGTTTTTGAGTTTTTGCTAACTTGCCATCAATGCCAAAGGGGGAGATTGTTGAGAAGAAGTTGAGATGATTTTACATTGTTGTTATTGATGTTGAAACCTAGATCTGGAAGGTTGTGATACAGATGATATACATAAATGATCTATATCCTATCTTGTACTATGATGTTACGTAGTATGGATGTTATCTATGATCCCGATATGGCAATACTTCTTATGTGACATTCGTGGAAGTCAGTTAGTGTAGAATAATGAAGGCTAATCTTTTGATGTTGGATGTTGTGCTCAAAGCTTACTCTGGGTAACCTTACTATCCAAATATTCATGTAGCATGTTACAAGTTTTTGTATATGTCTTTGGTTGATACTGAAATTGATGATAATCAAGATTTGGTGTTGGTTGTTGCATTCCTATCGGCTCCAAAGTATATTTCATGTAATTCAAATCTTGATAACTATGTTATGTAATGAACCTATCTTATGTATGACCTATTTATGGGTCCCTTGGTAATGTGATGAGATCTTTTTGTGTGACCTATCTTTTGGGTTCGGTGCTAGCATGCAATGCCTTATTGAATATCTCAAGGTTGTTCTTCATGCCGACATGTTTATTCGTGATCTAATTCAAATTGTATTTGGCCGACTTGGAAGACTATGAAGACATTGTGTCTGGCCGACCTAGGAGATTATGAAGACATGGAATGGTATAAGTAAAGGTTGTTTTTCTCCGATGAAATGAGAAGTGTGAAGTATGATGTATGTGAGCAGTTAAGAGGGTGCAAAGGAAGAAGTAATCTGTTTTGCAGAGTTTGTGCAAAGAAGTTTTGCAGAAGTTTCTTGATCAGATCTACTACAGACAGATATTGTGCTCTTAATCAGAACTGAATTCATGCATAGATAGATGCAATTTCATCAGCTCACTTTTCTCAGTGAGCCTTTCTCTTTTGGCAGTGAGCCTTTATATCTTTGGCTTTAATAGTCGGGCAGTGAGCCCAACCGACAGTGAGCCTTACATGCAATGAGCAATTTGGCAATGAGCCTTTGTAAAAATCACCTTAACCGGTATTTTATAATTGAGAATTAGCATTCTCTGTGGTTTTTCCCTTCTTGGGTTTCCACATAAATTTTGGTGTTCATTGTGCATGATGCTTTCGCGTTCATCTATTTTAGATGGTTATTTGATTGATTTATGTTTGCTACAGACTAATTAAAGTTAAGAAAATTATTTTATGATAACTGGTTCACCACCCCTCTCAATTATCCAAACTATTCAATACTACACACTCTTCTTTGCATTCGATATTATCCTTTTATATCCCCATGTCTCTATGAAGAGATGTACCTCTTTCAAAAGAGATAACCTTTTAAATGGACATGTCTCTTTGTTACCAATGATTCCTTTAAACTAATTGTTGCTTTTAAAACTGGTTGCTACACTTTTTATCATATTTACTACACTAATTACAATCATTGCAGTCTATATATCATTAACTTGGGAACCAAAATAATGAAGATTAGCTTGACTTTATATTATATTAATTCCTTCAAGGGTGATGACCATGCCAAGAGACTCGGCCTCTATTATTAAAAAATTTTATAAGAGGAAAATCACTAGAGGGGTTAGCCCACATAATAAACATAATTTAATTTATGTCCATCTCGCTAGAGTAGCGCTACAGGTCGACCAACATTAGTATAACCTTTAACTTCAAATTTGGGTGCCATACTCCTTGAAAATCGACAATCATGCAATACTATTTCTTCTAGATAAAGTAACCCATGATCTTCCTCTTAATGAAATGATGTATGGCATATGATCTATAACAATTTTCTTCTTTCATTAATATCTTTCCTTTAACATTAAAAAAAAAATTCTAACAAGGACAACGGGTGGCATCCATCGATGGGATCAAGGGGGAGTGTCCCGTAATAGGGTATAGTGATAACAAATCTAGTGTGCTCTTGTTGCAATACAACAAATGTCGAGATATAGAGTCCCTCGGTGCCAAGTATAAATCCCCTATCAAGAAGGCATTAGACCACATAAACAATGAATATTTCATAAACCTCAAACCATTTTAAATAAATTTTTAGAAAGGTTTATCAAGCTTGCTCCTAATGGTAAGAATATATAATCTATGTAGTCTTCAAACTATAAAAAGTAAGAAAACAATTTCTCAGCTATAGATTTGGTTTTCCACAAACATATGAATTTTGGGTTGTTAGAAATCACTTCCAAGTATGCATGTTGCATGGATGTTTTTTAAACTCTAGATTTTTTTTTTTAAAAAAGAGCCTAATGACCTCCTTGATCAAATTTTATGGCCTCTAAAAATTGGGCTTCTCACATTTGAAATGTAAAAACATCTATCTCCCACAAAAGAGTTGTAAGAGGGAGTTACACTTGTTGAGAAAATTATAACAT
The DNA here is from genome assembly GCA_007258455.2 of Sequoia sempervirens. NCBI lineage: Eukaryota > Viridiplantae > Streptophyta > Pinopsida > Cupressales > Cupressaceae > Sequoia > Sequoia sempervirens. The sequence goes on from VDFB02148354.1 coordinate 11,561, forward strand.
ATGTGGTGATGGATGATAAGACATCTTTGAATGGAGATAATGAAGCCAAAATGGAATGTCAAAGTTTGGTGAGTTCATAAGGACACACTTATTGTAGTGCGAAAGAATATGCTACCTTTAAAATGTGAACTTATCTTGGGATTTTTGTGTTGGATTTTCAAATAGCTATCTATGCACTATATTTTTGGGTGGTTTTAGCTAATGGTTTTATAATTACCATTTCGTGCTTTCTTGTATTATATCTCCTATATAGTTGTATTGGCAGAGTTATTTGATAGTTTATTTTTTAGTATTGTTATGTTAGTGCAATTTCTCTAGAGTTTGCTATGTTGGTGATACACCTA
>VDFB02148355.1:0-41235 GCA_007258455.2 Sequoia sempervirens
ACTTTTTCCCCATAGCCACCTTTGTGTTTGTGAGTGCATACCAACTAGGCATTATATATCTTACCTTTTGGGCTTTCTCACCCATGGACAACTAGTTTGTGGCCTAGAGTGAGTCTGGTGGGCTTTCTCACCCCACCGGATGCTTTGAAGTTTAAATGGCCCCATAGTCAAAGAGTACACATTCTCTTTTTCAAACAATCAGCCTGAATCTCATTTCCGGCTAGTTGGATTGATGATTGAAGCTTCATCCAATTCTTTTCAACACTTGTGTGTTCCTTTGTTCTTATGTCTAGTTTTCCATGGGATCTTCATCTCGGGGGCTTGATTATCCCTCTTGATAGTTGTCATTCCATATTGCTAACGTAAGTGCATTTGAATGCTCCCCTTGATGTTCATGGCTACGTTAGTGTGAGTTTGAATCAGGTTCATCCTCTCACTAAAGTGGGGGCTAAATGTGTTGTATAAAAATGGCCCCTTGTCATTTTCATGGCCTTTAGGTCTTGTTTCATGGTGTTGGAACTATGTTGCTTTGATTTTATGTTGTATCGTGGCTTGAACCTGCTCAAAGAACGATGTCTTTTGAAGGTGTTGTGAAGTGTTGTAAGACATTTCTACATTCTTCTAGACTCTGGCTGTCTGAATTTACTGAAATCACCTTTTCACTCATCATCAAGTTATATTTTGAAGTGTTGTAAAGTCTTGTAACAAGCTTTCACCCTCTTCTAGGCATATTTTCACTATTTACACCCTTCTCATACTTTATTTTGTCTCTTTATGCCCTCTTAAGTTGTTTTTAAGTGTAGTTTTGAATGTTATCGCTACAAATAACATTAAATACAACATTTTCTTGACACATGTTTTGGTCCTAGGTGGGACCCATTCACCATGGGTGGCCCAGTATGAGTCTATGGCCCCAAATTCAAGATATTTCAAATTTCCTTTCAGGATTTTATTCAAATTCACTTGATGTCAACCTGTGATGAGGTATGAATGGGTACTAAGGCACAATAATTGTATAGATAAGTGTTTTTCACCTCATTTTACATCTCCCCTACAATCCTCCAAAATTCACATATCATATTCAAGCACTTTACATCAATAATTCAAGCACTATTCAAGCACTTTGAAGCAACCATTGACATTACTTCAAACTTGCATTATCAAGGGTTAGGTAATTTTATATCACTTGCATGTTATTAGTTTATCTTTCTCTTTCATTTCATTGTCTTTTCAAGGGTTTAATTACCAAAAGTGGGGTTTGACCAAGGCAAACCCCTATTCACTAACCCCTAATCATTTTTCCCCTATTGCTTGTTTGTTTGCAGCCCTTTGTTTGCATATTTGATAGGTTATTAGGTGTTGAAGATTGATTTTCAAGTCAACTAGGTGCTTCAAGTAAACTTGAGTCAAATTCAAGCTTGGAGAGATTTATTTGTCCATTTTTTGCAGATCTGACTTTGGCAACCCAACAAGCAGACATTTCCAAATCTAGTCTTACAGAGTTGTCTTGTAGTTTTTTAGAAATTTTGGAGAGGACCGATTTTCCACCTGTGGTGAATGAGTCCCACCTTAGGATTGGAAACTTGAGTTTTGTCAAATTCTAGATCTCGACAGACAAAAACTAGCTCTCGACATATTTTCACTAGTAGGTGGACAAATTCACCGCCCTAGGCAAATGGTTCCCACTATGAAACATAAGTGATTTACATTAGCATCTAAGACACTCCAAAATTATCACACTTTTCCTAGGTGCACTCTGTTTCATCCCATCTCTTTATGTTCTACATATTTCATTCATTTTCTTCATTATTTGCATTTCACACTGTGTTTTCAAACAAGTCATAAATCTTAGTTTTGCATTCATTTTCAGTCATTCAGATTATTCAATTGAATTTAGTTAGGTCCATTTACATTAAACAACATTGCATACATCCTAACTTGAGTGATACATTAGCATTTTTTGCCATATCTCTCTCCTTTTAGGTGAAAAACCCTAGAAGTGCAAGAGAAGTCCATAGGGTCCCAAAAATCTATGTTTCACCTTCAAAATGAAGGTCCTCCTCATTAATTTCTTTGAATACTTTAGAATTAAAAGTGTGAATTTCTTTTTCTTTATCTAATTTTTTCTTTGTGTCATTAGAAGCTTTATTTTGCATCAGTTTTAGAAGAGCCAACTGGTGTGCATTCAATTTTAAATTGCTTTCCAGTTTACCTGAATTCCTTGGAGCCTTAGGAATGGAATCCTCATTCCCTTTCAATTGATCCTTATTCAAATTATTTCCTTCCTTTAAATTATATTCCAATTCAGAGAGGAGAGGGGATAAATTATCTTCAATGTTAGTTACTACATCTGTATTCTTCATCAATTCAGAGTTTTCCTCTTGTGAGGGGTTAACCCCTGTTATTTTATTGACATTAGGGTTTAAAAATATTTAATCAAGTTGTTGTGGGGTGGGGCTAGACTGCATCGATTCCCTAACATTTTTATCTTATTTTCTGCTTCGCCTTCCATTTTAGAGGCCTGTTTATTATTCCTACTATTACCTTTATTCATCCCACCAGAGGCGGCTTTTAAATTTGTTTTATTCCTTATTAGAGGGAAATTCCTTCTTATATTCCCTTCATTCTTGCATAAATAGCAAGCATTAAGTCATCCCAGGGATTCAATTTCACAACAAACATTACCAATTTTTAACTATATTTCAATAACTCCTGACAACTCTTTACCCGGAGAAAGGGAAACTAGAACCTGAGCATCAGAATGAGGAAGAGGGGTTCTAGTGTCATCAATTTTTAACACACTTCCATATGGTTCCAACAAGAGAAAAACAAATTTCCATAGCCGAGGCGAGACACGTTTAATAGTTAACCAATGTGGGCTAGAGAGAGCAAGGACCTCCTCCTCCACGGTCTCCAGATTCCAAGCCAGAGCTTGAAAAACCACTGTGCCCACATTCCAAAATTGCTTTTTAGTTACCTCCAACTGTGAATTATGGTTATTGAAAAAAATAACATATAGACCCTTCTTTACCATACAACAGTAATAAAAATGGAACCCTAACCTTTTTTCCCACACATTAGAAAACCATTCTTCCAAATATTTCCTCACCAAAACCCTATTAGGGTCGACAACCGTGAAGAAAATGGTTTTTTTACCAGTCTATTATCCTCTAAAATAGTCTCATTCGAAGTGTTATTAGGAATCAAAACATCTTTCAGGGGAGAAAGTGAGGCATGTTGACTTTGTCTTTCTTCGCCATCTTCATGTTCCACGTTGAGCCCTTTGAGCGAAAACCTGGCACCTGCTGGTAATTTTCCTCTCTCGCCCACAACAATGTCTTGAAAATATTTAGGGGAATCATGATTGATAGATGGGATGGAGGCATTAATACTTGAACCTCCCAGAGGATCCATATTCCTGACCATCAAGTCTAGATCCTTCACAAAGAGTGCACATGTGGATACACCCTGATCAGGCCATTGGCATGGGAGAACCATCCCACAACACAGGCAAAACTAGAAGGAATCAACACCTCAGTGAAAAATGGACCCTTCGTAGGAGAAAGTAAATTATTACCAAACATGGAGGAGGGTCGAGCCTCCTCCACAAAAGGGAGAACTCACACGCATGCAGACCAAGTTTTGTAGAGCACTTCAAACCCTTTCGAAAGCTTCAAGAGACCTCTTTGGGAGCTTTTGTATGAGTTTGTCAAAATTTGAGTTGTGAATAGAATAGAGCAATTTTTGAGAGAAATTGTGAGTTTAAACAACAGGTTATACCATTTTAAAGTTTGGTGCATCACCTCCTATAGTAAAAAATATTTAAGTTTTAGTTTTTCTAACCATTTTCTCATCAAGGCAATAGCTTTTAGGAGGTTTATCAAGCGAACCAACCCTCTATAGAGGTTCATGTTTACCATAGGCAACCCACAGCTTGAAGATGATCCCATGTTTCATTGGATAGCTAAGTTTTACACTTCGCTAGGGTGCAATCCTTGTGACAACAATTTCATAGTGATTTCATTAAAATTAATATAAAAATAGTATTACTAATGTATATATTTAAGTTGCAAAAATTAAATTGTTTTTTTTTATTTTGGGGTGGGGTCCACCAAAATTTTCCTATATAGTCAAATTGGACATTTTTTTAAACATGCATAACTTTTATCTAGGGAGTGAGATTTTTGACTTCCTATACTCATTGGAAAGGTGGTTCTAAGGACTACACAATTGTATAGTTTTGGTTTCCTAATTTTGTAGTTTTGATCAGTTTTTGAGCTTGGAAGCCAAATATTCTCTTGTACATTGGTTTGGTCATAACTTTTGCATACAAAATCAAATTCTCGATTTCGAATAGGCGTTGGAGAGCATGGAAAATTTACTACACAATGGATTAGTCATATTATTAGTTTGTGGTGTAGGGAATGCATGGCACTTGTTTAATCACTTGTAGGAGCCTAAGATTCAAGATGTGATTGTGTGAGCATCCAGATGAGTCAAGAAGTAAAACCTTGAGAGAGTGCATGTTTTTATACGATATTTATGATGGTACAACTAATTATTAGTTTGGTGCTTCCTAGTACAGGTCTATAGGTGTTTTTTTAGATTTATACTTTGATTATGATAGGTACATAGGATGTATTTGGTGTTGAGGACATGGTTTGACACAAGTGGAAACTTGGAGTCTTGTATGGGTGATAGTTGAGTGCAAGTATAACAATGGCTATGATTATGGTGTCATGGGTATACAGGTATATTTATGCATTGGCATGACATGATCATGTATGTGGTTGTTTGGTGGTGTTATGGTTTGATGGTTAGGAGGTTGTTCTTATCTCCTTGATGCTTGTTTGGTTCCTTGACTATGGTTTCTCATTTGTGGATATGTTTGAAAAATTAGATATGTGGTTGATTTGGTGTTTTATTCTTGATGTCTACAGGATTATCTACTTTGATATCTCGATTTCTAGGTTACTAATGTGATGATGAGTTTGCATGTTTCATTGTTTTGAGCACGAGTTATGCAGGTGTGTGGGTTGGCCACCTATTCATTTGCAGTGGGATGACTTAGATGTGGACTGTCTATATCCATGAGATTGGCTTAGTGTTGATGAAAATTTTATTAGTTGGCCTTTTCTATGGTCATTTGTGCATTGGTACGTTGCTTTGGGATGAGAGGATGGATGTTAGAGTACCTGATTAGTCAATTGATGGGACTTGTAGCATGTTGTTTGATCATGATGTCACGATAGTTTGGTTACATTCATTGGTTATAAACTTTTAGTTGGAGTTTTTGACATTGATGACTTGTTGGTGTAGGATTTATTTTTTATGTTTTTATAATGGTTGTATGCATCTTCTTGGCTTGGAGATCTTGGTTTCACTTGGTATGTTACTGACATTTTAGTTGTGTGTGTAGACTTGGATGATCTTCATGGAGGAGATGGTTGTCACAATGCCATGTGTATCTCGGTATAATGGTTTAGTGGGAGTTATTTGCAATGATGTGGATGCATGATTAGTGATGGTTATCTTCATGTGATTGGAGATATGTGGTTTCTTGGTTTAGAGTATTTTTGTTATTATGTCATGATATACTCTTGATACTAGTTTAGAGTTTGGCATGGTATATGTTCTCTTGATACCAAGATGTATGCATTGGTGTATGTGATATCCTAGGAGGACATGGTTAGATCATGATGTCATGAGAGGTTCTTGATTTTGTAGTTGGAGCTTTGACATTAATCTTGGCAGTTCTCTTTGTATTGAGTACATGATCATTTGCTTGATTACTTCATGATGGTGTTATGTTGCATTTGGAGTTTGGCATGTATTGATCAATTTTAGGTGCTCATGGATACTTGGAGACATGGGTAAGCTTGGAGTTCTCTTGTGATTAGAGACATTTGCTTGAGACAATTACTCTTGGGAGGTTTCCGTAGGAAGACCGAGGAGCTTTCACTTGGATATGGACGTGAGTTCATGATGGAACAGTAGAGGAGATTGTTCTTGGAGTGAGTTATGATGACTTGGTTATCCTAGAGGATCATTCTCATTCCCCACTCTTGGTCTACTTGGCAGTTTATCATTTGAGAGGTATTTTCCCATTATTTCTTTTAGATGTGTTATATTTTGTGCTTTGATTTCTCACAGGAATGAGTTGATTCATGGTGATTGATTTTGGAGACTCATTTGAGGATTGTTTAGCATGAGTTTACATTGCTTTATCTTTCATGGATATGGATCTTGAGCTCTATGGATAGTTAGTTCTGGAGGATTCATTTGAGAGATGTTTGGCATGGTTATCTCCTTGTGCATTTGAGTTTATGTTGGCATTCATTGATGAGGAGTTGAGGAGATGGTTTATGGGTTGATTTTTCAGATTTGGGAATGGTTACTTTGAGTTTGATCTTCTTTGTTAGAGAGGCTTACATCCATGTTAGAATTTACACAATTCATATGTTGTTTGATTTAAGAGATTTAACATTGTTTTGGGTGTTGTTGAGGCTTCTCATTTGGGGTTGTTAGGAGATCATACTTGACACAACACTACACTTTAGAGGTGTTGGTAGAAGGACACGTAATGGTTTACAAGTTTGATCTCTTCATGGTTCCTTCCTAGATGTTCATGTCCATATGATTTGAGATGATGGTGGCAACATGTTGTGAGAGAGTATGCATCTATTTTGGTTGCATGTTTGGATCATTTTTATTGTTCTTGGTACTTCATTGTTGATTATTTGTCACACCTTGATATAGTGGTGATTGGTATACTTGATATGATTTGACATTATCCATGCATATTGGATATGTATGTTCTTCATTGACAGGTTTGATACAGGGAGCTTGTGATTGTGGTTTATGGGTTGAATATGTTGTTGGCATGAGTTTATTGATGTTATTGATACCTAGGAGGTATGTATGGTTGGATGTATTAGCATTTCTTTTGGATGTTATTTTCGATCATGTGGGTTTTTCATTTGACAAAAACTTATTTGGAGCCTTTTTTATCACTTGGATTTGATGCTTGTGTTATTGGATTGGTGCATCTTCACCTTGGCATGTTCCTTTTCTTCCATAGGTGGCACGTTGGAGGATGAGAATTATTTCTTGAGATGGTGGTCACTTTGGTTTTTAATGTAGGTATTTTGATGGAGCATGACAGCATGTTGGAGATTCACGTGATTTGATGTATGGCTATGATGTATTTCATTGATTGATCCCTTATGCAATGTATAAAATAAGTAGGAGAATGTTGGGATATGGTGTTCTACACTATTGTATAAAATATTATACTATATGTTGAAATTAAATAATTATTTATTTTTGATGCACCTAGGTGGTGTAGTTAATCACACTAGATAATTATTTTGGGACCACTTTATGTTGTATTGTAACATTGTATTAATATTTAATGTGTGGGAGACATGGGTAATAATTTAATATTGGGGAATATTTAAAAAGTGAAAACTTAGTACCCAATATTAAATAAGGGATTAGTAGGTTTTGTGTTCACATATTTTTGTGGCACATGGTTTTATCTTACCACTTGGTTGTATTTGTGTGAGCTTGTATCTATAAAATCAAGCACATATTTAGTGTTTCAGGTTAGCTGGGTGAGTGGGCTATCATTATTGAGTCTTTTTGAGGAGTGCATATGTGAAGCATGGAATGGGATGTGTGGATTCATGATTGGACACATGAAGATGCATGAAGAGGCTTGATGCTTCAGAGGTATTCATTGTAACTCTTGTATTGATTTATTGTTGAATAATAAGATGGAGTATGGATGTATTTGGAGGCTGGGATTTCCCTCTTGAGGATTTTCCTAGGGTATATCTTGTGTTATCTTGTGGCTTTTCTATTTGATCTATTCATTATGGTTACTTGTATGCATGTTTATCTTTCATGGGATTATGTAGGAAATGGATAAAGAATGTTTGGGTTTATTGCATTATTTCCTAACAAGGTTGTCATCCCTAGCTGTCATAAATAGATGATCATCCAAAAGTAATATTTTAAAGAAATATCTTCTCCATTTTAATAATTTTTTAACTTCTTTTAAAAAATCCAAAAATCATATGCAACAACATACTCATTCAACAACCAAAAGATAATCTATGCATAGCGACATAATTAATGGGGTATAAACAATATAGTGTAAAGAGTAATAATTGTCTATAACATATCAATATAAAAATGTTTAGAGGATAACTAATAAAGGTTCATATTGTTTCTCATTTTTCCCTAATGGCTTAGGTGTTTGTGTAAAAATATTTTGTAATGCTCCTCCAAATTTTTCCATTCCCTTCATGGACAACAATGTGAAACAATAGAAATAGTGTTCCACCTTTTGGGAGGTGGAACACAAACTAGGTGTTTAGGACCTAGACCTATTTCCCTCAAGTTTCACTCAAGGAAACCCTAGAGATCTCAATCCAATGATGGAATGAGAAAAATGGATCTACAATAGGTTTTCCTAGGGTGTGATAAAAGATATAAAGGGGTTGACCACCAAGTTAGGGCTTGGAAAGACATGAGATGTAAATGACATGCAAAGTACTTATGCAAAACCTAACTAAATGACCTAGGAAATGAAACTAAAATGCAGAATAACCAACTAAGAATGAACAGAGGTGCACTTGGAAGAGTGGTGAGGTCAAGAAAAACTCCAAAACCCTAAAAAAATTGTTTGATGCCCACTAGGACTCATATGCCAGTCTAGGCGATTTAGTCCTAGACTAGGGTTTCTGGGTGAAAATAGGAATCTGACAATGGTGTATGAATCTCCTGAAATATGGAAAATATGCTATACTAGAACTCATATGCCACAATGGCGTATCAATCCCACTTTTCTTTTTGGAGGGCTAAGATCTGAATCAGGTCTCCAAGCTCTGCTCTTCCTTCCACACTTTGTTTTCGGGTTTGAAACTCTGATTTGCAACCTGTAGGTGAATTTTCATGTAGATGAAAACCTTGTGACAACTTGATGACTTTCTTCAACCTTGCAACCTAATATTCAAAGGATCTTCAAGCCTCAAGACACCTAGATCTGCAATTACACATGTAAAGAGAGTGAAAAACTTGTTGATCGTTAGGATATAAGGGGTTTGCCTGGGACAAACCCCGTTTAGGTAATTAAACCTTGTGATGAAACAATGAAACATGAAACATCAAATATGAAACATCAAATATGAAACATGAACAATGATACCCTAAATGATGTCTTGAGATGTAAACTAGCTCAATCTAACATGAAGTAGCCATATAGAATGTAGATTTTCATCTTGAATATGGATGTGAAGCAATGTTTACAAATGGATCTTCAATGCTACATCACAACACTAGCTCAACAACATGCTTGATGCTTGATGACCTTGACATGATGATGAATCTTGAATTGTCGCAACAAATGGTGAAGAATTTTTCTCGTGAATGCCTCAGAAATGCTCTTGTAAACTCTCTTGATGCTATTGTAAAGTCTTGGAATGCCTAACTCTTGAATGCTAGGCTTGATATCATGAATAATTATATGAAATAATGATTTGAGACCTTTTTTATATAGGAAATTCATCCAAATTACCATTTATTATATCCTAGAGGTTGACATACATGAAATTTGAATTTAAAACCCTGATTTCTTACTCAAAACCCTAAAAAGGGGCCAAATGGGACTCATATGCCACTTGTGGCATATAGGTCCCATCTGGATGGGACTCATACACCCAAGGTGGTGTATGGGTCCCACCAAGCCTTTTCAAGTGAAGGAAATGTCAGGGAGTTAAGAAATTAAGTATATGTTATGCCTATGTCAAGATTTCAGTTGAAATAAGATTCGAGATGCATAATATATGGTCTTAGGGGCCTATTAATGATGATATGAAGGTCATAAATGCAAGATTTCCTAAAAGTCAATGTGAAAGTGTAAATAAATATACTTTACATTAAATTAAGGAAAATTTAGGTCTATTTAGCTTAAAAGGGTCCTAAATCCAATGTGAATGTGGAAAACACATTACAACACTAGATCAAGGCAACATTAGGTCCATTTTAATGTTAATCATTCCCAAATCAAGGAAAAGGGATACTTTTTTGGTTGCCACACAATGATTGCAATATATACACAAAATGAATTTGTTAAAAATGCAATGAAATTTGAAGGCATAGAGCTAGATTCCACAACATTTGTTAGCATCCTTCCATATCTACCAAAATGGAAGTTTTAGAACAAGGGGTGGACTTCCACTAAATCATAATCAAACAATATTTTTTGTATCGAATGTTAGTTTAAGTGACCTAGTGAACATGTATGCAAAATGTGGAAGCATACACAAGGCATGTGAATTTTATGACAAAATGTATTAGGTCCCATGGACTAGCATGATTATAGGGTACACACAAATGTGTTTTTAATGAAATGGTATTAAATTTTTTCAAACAAATGTAATTGATAGGAGTAAAGCCAAAATCCATAACCTTTGCCAACATCCTCCCAAACTATGCCAAAATAAGAGATTTAGAACAAGGTATTAACACCCATTAAAACATACTTTTTGTTAGATTTTATAGTTGCATGTGCCTTGATAGACATTTGTGCAAAATGTGGAAGCATACACAAGGCATGTGAACTATTTGATAAACTGTCTCAAAGAAATATAATCTCATGGACCACTAATTTTGTAACTTTAACCAACATCTTCCCCACCTTTTCCAAAATGAGATCTCTATAACAAGGCATCAACTTCCATAAAAGTTTGATGTTTGTGAAGTGTATTTGTATTAAATGGAAAAGTACTTGATTGGTTTAAAAAAATTTACTTAATATCAAATTTTGTAGAGGTTAGCCATCCATGGAGATATATAGTGAGATATTTATATGCAAACTTACTCAATAGTTAATTTTGAACATGAACATTTACTCATATTATTTAAGATCCTCCTCTACATTTCTTTTGTACCCAGTTAAATTAATTCTTCATGATTCATTTTTTGAGTGATTGCATTATAGTAGGTTTATCCATTCATATGACATGGAGTGTCCATTTTGAAAAGTAGAATTATTTTTTCTATCTAATAGAATGTAATTGGATATTATATAGAAATCTAATTATTGATAGATTAACAAGATTTACCATGTACATCAAGAAATTTAAATATATTTGAATAGTACTAACCATGTATTGCATTGATTGAATCTCAAAAAATATATGAACTATTTGACAGATTATCTCAAAGAAATATGAACCTTTGTCAAAATCCTCCCCACCTATGCCAAATGGGAGGTTTAGAACAAGGGATGGAATTTCATATAAAACCTAATTGAAAGTAGATTTGTGTCCCATGTTGCAAGTGCCCTAGTAGACATGTACACAAAATGAGTTGAAATGATGGTAGCTAGAATATACGAATTTTAATTTAGTTGTTGCAAGGGAGGCTTACTCAATTGTAGATCACTGAAATCAATATTTTCTTGTGCAAACAACTCATTTCAACTATGGTAATTATAATTTTAGACTCTTGGTAATTTAGGGAATTATTGAAATTGTGGCTCATTGTGTTTACTATTAAACCTGATGAAGGCAAATTGTGGCTCTATTTTTACTAGCCTCAAATGACTAACATTGTTGCTTTTTTTTAGATATAGAAAAGATAATATAATTTTGTATATTATAGTTTAATCTTGGAAGGGGCCTCTACTAATTTAGGGATTTATTTGATGTAGGGGAGTCTATTTTATTGTGATGGTGTGTTGTTGTTATGTTCCTTTTTAAGGTAAACTAGGCTTAAGGAGAATTGTTGGCTCTAATTTTCTAATATTTTTGAGAGACTATTTAAGTCTTGTGTTACATTGTTATAATAGTTGTAGGTTTCAAATGCTATGCAAGTGTTTTTCATTTTTTAAATTACAAGTTGGTAACAATATTTTTTATGAATTAAATCATAATGCTTATTCAAGGAATATATCACAAACTTAAATGTAGAAAGCTATCTTAGAATGCATTTAGGTCAATAGGTGAGAATGATGGGGTTTTTATCATGTTTAGTTGCTCTAGAGCTTGTCCTTATTCTTTAGGAAGTGTGAGTTCTTTATGTAGCCAAATTTAGTAAAACTTACATCTAGATTTGTGGATTTTTTATTTTCACAAATTTTCTTGAAAAATGTTCTTGGTTTTGTTTGGATGTAATGAAGACTACATTAATACACTATTGATTATCTATAATTTGTACTTGGCCTTATTTTTACATTAGCATAGGGTTTAGTAGAAGCATTGAGTGAAATACTTAAAGTCTTGGGAGTGGAATTTGAACCTACTTGCATAGAATAGTGCCTAATATCCACTCATTGCTCATAATTGAATTATTTTGTCTTAGTAAGCTTCCTCTTTGGAATCAATTATAATCCATCATTTTACAAGTGATGCGGGATCACTTTATGTTGATGGTATGTTAATGTTGTGAACATGTATCCAAACCCCATAGAGATGAGATGAAACAAAGCTACCTTTCTCCCTGCGAAGTCATTAAAACATCATAAATTATGTATGATGTAAACTCATGTGCAAAGAACAAAATTAAATCACTTATTTTTGTTCACACATCCTTGTTTTATTCCCCATTAATTTCACGTGTCCTTGTATTCCATATTATGATAGCTAGAAATGTCTCTTTTATCACCTATTTTATATATTGAATTTTATTTTTGTTGTAACATGAAACATAGACATTTAAATGTTATTTTTTTAGACCTAACCTAAAGTAGCTTGTGTATACTTGAAAATACCCATTGTAGATGCTAGTCAATGTTTGAAAATTCTATTTTTAATTACCTATGTAAACCTCCCATCAAGTGTTACCCTTTGGTATCATCCACTATTTTATTTCCTCCTTTCTCTTAACCCCCAATAAAATTGCAATCCTTTTGTAAAATGTTACCTTTTGGTATAATCCACTATTGTATTTCCTCTTTTCTCTAAATCCCTAATTAAATTACAATTTCTATTCTTAATTATCTAGCCCTAATTTTTGGGAAAGTAGGGCTTGCCTTAAAAGAAATATTTTCAAATTGTTGTTTGTGGAAGAAATAAAAAATGATTCTTAAATAGTATAGCTTGGTTGACTTTGATTTATTTGAGCATTAGTTGATTGCTAAATGGTTAGATACATGTTATCAAATTATACATTGAAATTGTAGTATAAGTTTGGGTTTGTGAAGTGTATTTAAATCATTAAATGGAAAAATTCTTGATTAGTTTGGAACACTTTACTCAATAGCCATTGATTTTGAACATGAGCATATGCTCAAATTATGCGAATGAAACAATAAAGCATTCCCTTCTATATATTTTTATCCAATAAAATTAATTCTTCACAATTAATCTTTTAGTGCATACATTATAATAGACTAATCCATTCATATGAGATTGAGTGTCCATTTTGAAAAGTGTCATTAATTAATGATATAGTAGAATGATATTGAATATTATATAGAAATATAAGTGTTGGCCTAATAAGGGGTGATTTTTTCAACAAAATGAGAAGTTACATGTTCAAAGGTGGCAATGATAACATGTTTGTGATAGGATGCAAGCCTTTCAATGAATTAATTGAAAGTATAGGGTTTTGATGATTCTGGATGGAGGAAATCAATATCATGAATTTACATAATATGAAGATATTTTTATCTTGTGGTGTCTTAGAGGCTTGAAGGTTTTGGATTTTACATTTCCTTGGGTAGTGTGAGTGGGGCCAATTTCTAGTATGTGAGCTTTGTCTTCAATGAGTTTTCTATAAGAATAGATGCTTCTATGAAGCTTGGGAAGGGAGAAAGGAAAGTAGCAAATGAGTATGGTAGGTCTAGGAAGGATAAGTGTAAATGAAAAGATAGAGTATAGAGCAAATATGCTAGAAAAATTCTCTACATTCTTAGAGAAGGAAATTGGGAACCTAGACTTGAGGTTGTGAGTCATGGGAATTTGAGAATTGGCCAAGAAGGTGGATGTTTCTCTTGGTGTTTGGCTAAGGGCTACAATGGCGAGGACACTCTTGGACCCTAAATGGTTAGTGAGTAGGAATAATGTATCTGATGTTGCACATGCCTTAAGTTGTGAATCAATGTTGTCTTCTACTGCTAGAATGTATCTCCTTCATGATGACATTTGTGGCATTAAGAACTAGGAAAAAGCTTCTTTTAATTGCCATCTCAGGAATTCTCGTAGGTTAAGCAAGAATGTGTCACCTACATTAGAAGGTAATGAAATTGGCAAAGGGGTAGAAGGTGAATCTATCTCCTAAGGCTAGAGCTTCAATGAACCAACTTCTTGTTATGATGAGATGTCTAAGGAGGTGCATGTAGTTGATTCCCACCTAGGTGGTGATGATGGTTGCAAAAAATGTAAGTGCCCTACAGAGTAGCAGGAGGGCCTATGTAATTCCCCCCCTGACTCCACCATGATACTTAGCTTTTCATGAAATCTAGTTTTTTGGTGATTGCTCCTCTAGTTTAGCAATTAGTTTATCATTTAGTAATGCCAATCATTCTCCTTGCCTATGGTTAAAATTCAGTTTATTTGGTATTTCATGGATGTATGTATCTTTCAAACAATGGTTCACAAGTAATGGGATGGTTATATCATTAAGGTATATCTTTTTCTTTTGGTTTTTCTTGATAGTTTAATGGAAGGTGACAATTTTGATGACAAGTACTTTGAGTTTGGTTTTGTAATCAAGGTGGATTAATATAAGAATGTCTTGAAATACTTTGGTACTTTGATGGATTTGATGAAACCCAAGGTTACCATTAGCTAAGCTTTGAACACTTGTTTTGTGGCTCCTAGGTGCCTAACCTAGGTATAATACCAAAAAAATTAGAAATATCAGTGTTATAGATTAACAATATTTACTATACATCAAGAGACATTAAATATATTTTGAGGAATGTTGACTAGGTATTACATTGAAAAACTCTTAAAAAATATGTACCTATTGGCCATTTGATAGCACCTTAGGTGATTTTACTAGTTCATCTAACAGTCCATTCAAGATCATGCGGTCAATATTAACATTACCATATAGAGGATCAGGTTGCTCAAATATTTTATCTGTGCTTGCAGATGTGCTATTCATGGATAGAATGGTGGTGTCTTGCCATGAGTTAGATCAAATTAAGAGCCTACAGCAACAGTTAAGGAAAACAAAAATTCACCCCTGTTAGGTACAAAATAAGAAGATGATTATCAGCACCATGCATACCACTGCTCTCTCAAGAACTTGCCAGATCAATTGACTTCTTTAGAGCTGGCAATAGCCTCTGCATGATAGCTGATTCACCAGGCGGTGTTTCATTTTTCAACTTACCATTTCGTAGAGCACGAAACATGGGACTGGAACCTTCTGTTGCAGGGAAAACCAGACAGTCGATATGCACAAGATCTTCTATCTTTCCTTCATTTACTCGGATAAACCCAAGTCGGACTCCTCCTTTCACCTTCTCAACCTGTATGATATACTACTAATTCATGTCACTGTGCCAGACAAGTATTCATCCAAATGCAAGTAAAAGCTTTCTTGGTTTTTCTAACTTGATTTTGTTTTACAGTTGAATACCAGTTATAGCTCGTACTTAACTGTTTGTTTCAAAGTGTTTTTTAGCGTCTATTATAATCATTTTTGTAAAAGGTCTACTTCCTATAAAATAGGTCAAGCATGTCTGATCTGATGAAGCCATATGAGAAAGTAGGGTTTGGAAGTTGCATAGAAAAAATGTGAGTAGAAAACCCATGCTTCTCACACTCTGATCTTATTCAATAAATTATATGTTGTGTTGTGAAAAATGTTAGGAAAACAAGATTCTTTCTTCTAATGCCAATCCATGGGCGTTGATTTTGTAATGAAAAAGACCTAGAGGCTACAAATATATATGGGTTTCAAGCTAATATTCAAGAAGCTAATACAATTTAAATATGAAGAACTATGTAAGTTGAAGTTCACTACTTAAATTATTCATATGCAAATGAATCAAATGGGAAATACCATGCAACAAAATTGATGAGTTAAAAAGTAACCTTAAGTGGGGCAGTTAGTGGCAAATTCGCACCTTGAGTAAGACTGTTTCCCCACTGCAACCACCACAACAAATCCAGGAAATCAATCAACACTCTTATTTCTCTATAAAGCTTCCCATTTAGTGGATTCTTTTTTGATAGTTTCCCTCTGCATAGTTGGGTTGACTTCGCATATTTTTTCCTCACATATTAACTCAAGGTAGAAAATACAAAAGAATTTAGATACTCAAACAATCTGACAAACTGTACCACAGAACTCTCTCCCTGCAAATCTCTACTTAAATACTCAGATCTTACATCTTGTAGTGATCACACAAAGAAAAATGTGATTTACAGCTTGAGTGAAATAAACATGCTTGCACTCATCAACCTTCTTTGGTTATTTGAATGGGAATAATAAATTACTTCAAATTTACCACAGAAATTGGCAGGGTTGAATTGAGAATGGAGTAGAAATGAGTCAATGACTATTATTTAAAAAACTCTTTGTAGGAAATTTGCTTGATTACTATCACAATCATCTAATGCTGACTGCATATTTACCGGAATCCACTCTAACCCTCAATTCCAAGATGAGTTTTGCAACCCTGGGGCAAAGGATCTGAGTTAGACACTGTCAGAGCCTCTGCAGGACTCTTCCCAATTTGTGCAAGATTCCTCCTTGTTTGTAAAAGTCCATCCTAAGTCTATGTAAAAATCCCTATTTTGTGAAAATACCTAGAGAAATTCCATACTGATTTGTTAATACAAATGTAGTGCCTTCTGTGGCCTATTTAAAGGTTGAAAATTTAAAAGGGTAAGTAAACCGTCATATTTGAAAATGCGAAGTAAGAGTTTGATTGCTGTAGCAGGTAGCTCTATTGAATAGAAGACAATGCTAATCACACCGAACTTAGATTCAAGTGGATGAATTCAATTTCAGATATCTGGTCATAGGAGAATGTCTTGTAAACTTGTAGCAGTCCATTTCTTTTCATGATTTCAACCGCAGGATGCACTTTTCAAGCATTTTCTAGGAAAATTTATCTCCATCTTCTAATGAAACTTGACAGTTGAAATGGAAAAAATCATCTTTTGGTGAAATTTCAAATATTTTATGCAATTTTTGTAGTGCCAAAACTTAGATTATTTTATCAAGCCTGAACTCGACTTGTCTTTGCCTTTCCATGTCCAAGCTGAGTCTGATTCTGGCTTCCATAGTTTAGTACTAAAGACCTCTTATACTCATTTTTATGTATTATCATTATATCAGAAATTAAGGCAAGATTTGTGTTTTCATAATCCTTCTTTAAATGGCTCTTAGACTAGCAACAAAACATTTGATCATTCAACAATATTTTCCTCCTTGTCTAGCTTCCCATTTTAAAAGGGTTATCTATTCAGCAGACATTCAACTATGATAAATATTGTAAATTTTGTCCATTGGCCATATATCTGTTTTATTGAAGAATTTTTTAAAAGGACCCACTTTCCAGTAGACAACTTGGAAGTCTAGAATGAAATGACAGTGATGCAACCGGAATGCCTCACAAATCACTTCAGTAAAATTTGATGTCACTTTTCCTGTTAATGGGATCTCTAAGTCAAACCACCAGCCTCCTACTGCTCCCCCTCCCCTCATCAATAGAGCACAAATTAAATGGACTCCACCCTGGAAAGGGAATTCACCCCAGAAGGGAATTTCAAACTAAACTTTGATGGTGCTGCAAGAGGCAATCCAGGACATTCAAGTGTAGGTTGTGTTATCGGGGACTCCCACATAAGAATGATAAAGGCAGCTACCAAGAAACTCCAACCTGGAACAAACTACCAAGCAGAGACAAAAGCTCTTCTCCTTGGTCTCCTTTTGGTCAGATCATATAACATTCAAAAGATTAATATCAAAAGAGACTTGATGGTTATCATCCTTTGTATGTGCAGAAGGCATTCAATGAATTGGAGGCTTAATAGCATTTTGACAGAAGCGTGGGATATTTTAGACAGCTTTGCCAACTATAGTATTGCCCATTGTTACCTGAAGGTAACAAGGTGGCAGACCTTTTATCTAACATGGGCATCGGTGGAAAAGAGGATCTAATTATTAGTGAGGACATTAATTGTTGGCCTAAGCTCTAGGAGATATGAGATAAATAACATTAGTACTTTGATGTTGAATTTAATCATGACGTGCTGCAAGACATCACCCCAACTCACATATGAGTTAATAATCTTGGCTGGATTCGTACCCCTTGCACACATGGATCATTCCAGAACACTTGTGTTTTGTTATTATAAGCTTGGATTTCTCTCTCGGTTAATCGCTGCATTCAAATGGCCTTTCTGGGGTATATCAAGGAGACAAGACTGTAGAAGGTGTTCTTCCAAGGTGGCGATGTGTTAGAAGGCATTAAGGAAGTGCTCAAGAATAATTTTCTTGAAAGTGTTGTACGACACATGGTTAATACAGAATTTTATCCATGTTTTGTCAGCAGTATCTTCATTATTACAAGTGATCCCCAACTGACAAAGGCTTTGGGGAGGTATTACATTTGGGAGAAGCTACGGCATGGAATGGAGGAGGGGTAGACGTGGCAGTGTTGGTCTCACTGAATTCCCTTCCATTCACTGAGTCTGAATTCAGAGGATTGGAATTGCTAAAGACAATATGGGGCATCAAGGCAACATTAATGGCACTGATTAGAAAGGTTGTGAATATGCATAGTTTCCTTAAGGGTTTGGGGGATTCCTACAAGCTGGAAAAAGTCACCAAGTTCCTTCAGCGTTGGGCTGGACTGGTCAAATTGTAGAATGGGACATATGGCACCATCTTCATTGGTACAGATAGTGGATAGCTCTCCCCGGAAGGTGTTTAGGTCTGGAGATGGTATCGAGTTATGATGTGGAGCATCCTCGTTAAAAGACTTATTCCACTCACCACTGATTTGTTTCTTCTGTTTGAGTTTCTTTAGGATTTTTACATTACTAAATTTAGTAGTTTATTCAATTGCTCTCTTTAGTGTAGGAATATGGGTACTTTATTAACTATTTTAGATTTTGAGAGTCCAATTAGGAGTTGTTTATATACAGATTCTTTATGGTTGCGTGCAGTTAGAGGGAGCCATTTTTTAGTTTGGGGTGGTTACAAATGATAGGCAGCCAATTTTCTTTTGTGGACTGATGTCTATTAAAGAGAAGCACAACTAGGAATGGGATGCAGGGGAGGACCATGAGGAAAAAACGAGATGGATATATATTTTTTGTTGACCTTTTTTGCTCTAAAGACAAGGCAGAGATTTGAAGAAACAAAGAACTTTATAAGTTTGGCTTAGTTTGCTTAAGCAAGGAGTGATGTATGTAAGGATTTTTTGGCAATTCTTGGACCTATTTTAGTTTCTTTCTGCACCAGACTGTATGTGATGTTTTATTCAGAGAAATTACATCTCTGTTGAGCAGTGGATGCGTATTGATAGTTCATAAATTGTGTACCGTGTGACCAAATTTTCTAACTTGTTTTGTTCTGAACAAATGGGATATTAATATGTTTCCTTTCACTGTATAAACTGAGTATGTCTTTTCACAGCTAGCTAGTGTAATTCTCGATATTTGCTGTTTTATGGAGGATAGAGTGTGTGCCCTTGATTATTTTGCAGGTTAAGAGAAGACTACGTAAAGAGGTCAGGGAATTGATTTCTAAAGTTTATCTTGCAGGACCCAGGTAGGACTGCATCAATTTGGTATTAGAGCATCTTAAGATGTTGGGAATGGAGACTTTGTGAGAAGAGTTTTGATAGCTTAATGGCAGCTGTGGTTATGGTTGTGCATGCAAATATAGAAGCAAATAGAAGACCAACAAAAGGAGCTGCAAAACTTAAGAGTATGAATTGGAGGAGTTATGGTGGATGTTGGAGGTGTATGAGGCATGGAATGATAAGAAGGCAAAGAAAAGGAAATCTACAACAAAGGCTTTGAAGAGTTGTGAGAAGATGAAAAAGAATGGTGAGAATAAATACTCACTTTGCAAGCAAGAGTTATATTTAGAGAAGAAAGTCATAAAGTCAAGGATTAGACAAGATATAGAACTATTAAAACTAGGGAAGATTAAATCCCTTAAGTGTTGGCAAAATTATTAATAGATAGAAGATCCTTAAATATGATCTTCCAAGAGTTTCAAAGAGCAGATACAGATGAATGGGATGAAAATAAAGAGGATGAGTGTGATGAAGCTATCGAGTTGTGTTACCCCAAAGGAGGGGAAGGTATTGAAGATATCAATGCAAGAGGAGAAGAGTTGGAGAACTATAATGAAGAGGAATGTAGCTTGTCACATAAGGCAGCCCAAGATATTGTAGCAATGGAAACAGTCAACATTAGAGAAGAAGCTGCAACAAAGATGGAGATCTTTGAGATCCTCATTTGTGATGAAGTCCTATTGGTTTTAGAGAACACAACCAGCTAGAAGAGGCTAGAGTAACATCTAGAGAATCCCATTTTTGATGAAAAGAGAGTAGAAGATCATCACTTTCTTGGAGAAAGAACAAGAGTGACTGAAGGAAGAAGAAGAAGCACATACATTTGTTGTGTAGCAAAGGAGCTCAATGCAAAAAAGGAGTTGTCTTGTGAATGACATAATATAGAGCTGGGAAATGGATATCTGCTCATAAAATATGAATTGAAAAGCATGTTTAAATACTATAATGTAGAGAATGAGGGAACTCATATGGAAGCTTTTGTTTTTAATGGTTTACATGCAAGTGCATCAAAAGGTGATATGAGTGATGCAAAGAGCCATGATGATTTTCAGTGGAGGAGGGCCACTAAGCCTTCAAGGAGTTTGGAAAGAGAAATAGAACCAATTGGCAGAAGAGGATGATCTATGATCCAACAAGAGAGTAGAAGTGAAAGAAGAAAAAATGTGATCATTTGCAGAGATATATAATTAGGTGGCTGGAATGTTGTGGCTTGATTCTTCAAGACAAAAGGATGGTTATACCATCTAACCCAATCTCCTACTTGGATGCTTGATGTAGTAGCATCCTAGAGTAAAAGTGACCCTACATCACCTAAAAGAAAGTATATATATATATATATATATATATATATATATATTCATGGCATTTTTCCGAGAAGATAAAATACTTGCTACCATCATCTTGTTCCACAATCCAATCCATCTGTTACACCTTGTTTTTGATGAAAATAAGGTGCAATAAATTGCCATGGTACCACATACTCTAGTCTACAATGCGTATAACAGAGTTTTGCAGTCCTATTAACGTTCACTCCATATTGTGTTTGTTCCAACTTTGGAGCAATAGAGCGTTGCACTTCCATATGTTGTAGATTTCCTGCCCAATGTTGATTCGCAAGGTTAGGGGAATGGGGATTAAACTCCACCACACTCAAAGCAGCTGCATTTCATTTTAGTAGCTTTGAATCACACGACTTATGCAGAATTTGATAGATGTGTGTGGGGCTGGCTCACACTCAATCAACAGTTGCCAAATGAGGATCTTGGAAATATGATAAAAGAATATGACAAACTTGATGGAGGTGAAGGTTTCTGCAGTCTACATGTGTTTCTGTTCTATGCATTGGATCACATCCTTGCTCATTCCGATGCAATTGGGAATAAGAGAAATTTCCAGTAGTGTTATGTCGATGTTGTCAATGGCTTCTTGAAGCCTGTGGTCAATTAAATTAGATTTGAACCAAGCGATTCAAATTCTAAAGAGATAGGGGTAATGATGCGGAGCATCGTCATTAAAAGGCATATTCCACTCACCGCTGATTTGAGTCTTTTTAGGATTTTTAAATTACTAAATTTAACAATTTGTTAAATTTCTCTCTTTTGCGGACAATTAACAATTTGTTAAACTTCTCTCTTTTGCGGATAAATATGGGGAACAACTGTACTTTATTAGCTATTTTTAGATTTAAAGAATTGAATTAGTAGTTGTTTACGTACAGATTCTTTATGGCTGCGTGCAGTTGGAGTCATTTTTTCATTCTGGGCAGTTACAAATGATAGGCAGCCAGTTTTCTTTTATGGGTCGATGCCTTCTATTAAGGAGAAGCAACGATAGGAATGGGAGGCAGGGGAGGACCATAAGGAGAAAGGGAGACGGATATTTCTTATTTGTTGACCTTCTTGGCTCTGAAGACAAGGCAGAGGTTTGAAGAAACGAAGAACTTTATAAGTTTGGCTCAGTTCGCTAAAGCAGGGGGAGATATATGCAATGATTTTTTTGGCAGTTCTTGGACCTGTTTTAGTTTCTTTCTGCACCAGACTGTATTTGATGTTTTATTCAGAGAAATTACATCTCTACCAAGCAAAGCATTTGTATTGTTGATAGTTCATAAATTATGTTCCGTGTAACCAAATTTTCTGAGTTGTTTTGTTCTTAACAAATGGGATGTTAATATGTTTTCTTTTGGTGTATAACTGAGTATGTCTTTTCACAGCTAGGTCCTGTAATTCTTGATATTTGCTTGTGTCTTTAGACATGAAATGCACCAAACAGGGGACTTTATAGAGCTGTTTTATGCAGGACGGAGTGTATGTGCTCTTGGTGATTCTTTGCAGGTTAAGAGGAGACTGCATTAATTGGTCAGGGAATTGATTTCTGAAGTCTATATTGCAGGATCAGGGTAGGGCTGCATCAGGTTATAACAGTCCTGTTGATGCGTGTTTTGTGACACAACAAACATTTACTAGAATAAAGTGTCCAAGACGCTCTATCCCCTCTTGAAAAACTACCTTCTATGCTAAGATTGCAAGTAAGATCATATGGTAATTCCAATGTTTAAGATGAATGCGGATGAGCTCTGTGGTTTTGATGTGATTTGCTGGTTATGACAAAGGGACTTACTTTTTGTGAATTACTCTGGAAAGCAGAGACATGAATACAGTATCATTTTGGATTTTTTGATTTTATAAAAAAAAAATGAAAAAGATTAAGGGTTTTGGAGATCCTATGCTATTCCTAAGAAATCAAGAGACGACGAAGATTAAATGAAACCAAATAAACAATACTCTGCTTCACCACGTTATACAACAACTACACAGAGCAAGTGCAATCTTTTGGGAATGTGTTTATATTTTTACGTAATGAATAATTACCATCAAATCGAACAATAATTATCCAAACAGAAGTTAAGCATCCGCGAAAAGGCTCAGTCTAACTTTGCACATTGAGTGAAAAGCATCCACTCAAAGAAAGTATAAGCTGGGTTTCACTAGTCTCTGTTATCAATCCATCATTCTTTTAACATACATTCTAATTCAAATTTACTAAATGAGAAAGAAAATATGCGACCATGCAACTATTTGACAATCAAGGATTCAAGGCACCTCATGCATTTGAACTTTATTATCAAAATAGTGTTTTCACAACAATCTCATAAAACTCTCTCTTATTTTCTACAATCTAATTCTCTTGAATCTGCTCTAACTTCTAATGAATTCTAATTCTTCTTCTAATCTCTTATTTTCTAATTTCTAATTAATTAAATGAAAGAGAGCGAGGGGGGTTTATATAGTACTTCAGAATTACAATGAATGGCCAAGATTGAAATGAGATCAATGGCCCAGATTTAACATGACTAAACCCTAATGAGGGTTTCCAAAATATCAACCAGTTAACTGGGGAGAACCTCAAACATCTGGAGTGGCATCCTTATCCACTTGTGCGGCATTGTGTTCGGCAAACCTGGACACAATCAAGCTGACCTCCTCCATGGCAATGTCCGGCAGCGCGTTGACGTTGTATTCCTACAAGTTCAAGCTCTCAGCACATCCTGCAAAAGTGGCCGCCCATTCTGGTTCCTGTAGCAAGAAAGTATTTCTGATAGTCATGAAGTTGAAGACCCTGGTGAAGTTTTCTTTCATGAGTGGCCCGGAGATGGTGGAGAAAATTTTCTGCACTTGTTCCTTTAAATTCTTTGGCCGCAAATGTTTCTTCCGGACAACATCTTTGTCGAGCATATCGGCAGCCATCTGGTAAATTTTACGCCGAATCTCTTTTGCCTGTTCTTCAACTTTGATGCTATCTTGCTTCACCTTTTCCAGGACTCCTTTCCGTGACACCAGAGCATAATACCATCCACAGAAATCATATGCAGCCCCAACCTCAATGATCCCGTCATCAATCAACTTTTGCTTCAAGATGCCCTTCAATTCTCGAATACATAGGATAATCCTGATCTGAATGTCTTCGAGGCTACCCCAAGATTCTGCTAAGTCTACAACCCGTGACAGCAAAAAGGAAACCTGCTCATACACACATGCCAGCTTTTCCGCGAACGCCATTGCCTCTTCTTTCCTTCCATCTATCCAATCCTTAACCTCTCGTGCTGTAGTCAACTCTTCTTCAAAATTTCGGATTGGTTCTAGTGAAGAGTTTGGAGGTGGAAGCGTTGCTTGATCACCTTCATTTAGTGGCTTGGTCAAGTGCTGGATGTAATTTTTTAGGCTGTCAATCTCTCTTTTATATTCCTTTTTCTTGGCTACTTCCCTTTCCAGCCTGGACTTGATGGTGGCAACGGAATTGTCCAAGTCCTCGACTTCTTGCCCCTTCGTTGTTGGACCCATGTCAATGGTCGTGATGGCATACTCATCTAGGGCAATCTCATCTTGGAACTTATCAGTTGTAGGTACTGCAATTTGTACTGTGCGGTTGCCAACCTCATCTCTTCGGATGGTGGAAAATTTCTTGGCCTTCTTCCTTGGGGCAGTTTGTTCTAGCCTTGCCAAGAAATCTGTGGCATCGTCTTCTTCAGGAACCTTTGCTGGTGCTTTTCTCTTTAATCTATCTTTTAGCCAATCTAGGATGGTTGGCTGCTCAATTCCGTCTTGGACTTCTTGAATATCTCACACTTCTTGCTCTTCCTGAATCTCTGGTATTTCATGAAGTTCTTGGACATTTGGAATTTCCTGCACGGATGGGTCCTCTTGGATTCCTTTGAGGGCGGAAATCATTCCTTCCTCGAATTCTCCATCCATAATATCTAAATCATTGTCGGATTCAAGGATCTCGGTGCCTGTAGGAGAGGGTTGAGCATCGTCTTCTAGTTGTATTGGCTCTACATCTTTGACTGGGGAAGGAATCCTGGCATTCTCCAAAGACTCTTTATCCATGGCAAGAATTTCTTCTATATTTCTGGAAGTGGCCGACTGAAGAGGTCTGGATTTGTGCTTCTTCCGAGAAGGCCCTTCATCTATCATTTTACCCTTGTCCTATTTTGCAGATTTATCAATTTCTTTCCTCTTTCCCAAGTTGGCAGCATCTGTTGGCCCATCTCCATGAGATGCACCAACATTTGAAGAACAGGACTCTGTATTGCCCATCAATTCGTACGTGAATTGCACGTTTCTCTGCCTTAGAGTTTCTACCTGCTGATCTATCCACCACTGAGAATACTTGAAAACAGGTCGCATGAATGTTGCAAGGTCACCCATCTCAAGCTCAGACCACTTCATAGGGGGGAGTGGCTCATTCTGATCGAAGCCTGGCTGCACATACCTTCCGTCATCTTGTAGTTGATCAAGTACTTTGAAAATCTCCATTGCCCTTATCATACTTAGTGGCAATCTTGACCACAACCTTTTCCTCACGTCATATTCGTCTGCTGCATTAGCCCAGAAGTCTTCCAAATCTACCCGGTGCTTGTACTTCTCCCCGTCCACAGTCTTGATGTGATGGAGTGGATCAAAGTTATTCCTGGACTTGTATGATATGAACGGATATTGCTGGATTTCCAGTCGAGCACTCTCTGTTGCTTGCGCCATTGGACATGATTCCTCCATGTTGCCAATGAAAAAAGGAAAGGTGACAGCTGCCTTTTGTTTTGGCCTTTGAATATTTTGATATGCTTCCAATTGCCTTAGCACTTCCAGCAAAACCATTTTGTTGGTTGGATAGATGGGCAGTCTATAAGGATTTCCTGAGAATCCTTGGATCCTGATGTAAGTGAACTTGGGATATTGGATGAACCACGATCCATATCTGCCAATCAAACTCTTGGCTTCACGGGTGAGTCTCTGATGTGTTCCGCCTTGAAGAAGCCGAGTGATGTACATCAGAAAGGCGTCATGAGCTCGTCGGAAATGTGACTTCTCTTTTAGTTGCAATTGCGGATAACAATCATATACCTTGAGTTGTCCTTCGCCATTGCCAACCACGCCTTTGCAAATCAAGCTAGAATATTTGTAATACCTTGCAAGCGCATATATGACGTACGAGCTCATGTGAAAGGTCTTGGTTTCCTCCAGGTTAACCAACTGTTCATGGAGGCTATCACTGATCATTTTGGACCAATTAAACATCTTGACTCCAGTAATTATTTCATAGATGAAATAATACATCCAATTTTCGAAAGGCGCACCATGAGGGTTGCCTACTATTTTGTTCAGCAGCAAAACTATGACGCCATATTCTTCCTTGAAATGCGTTCTAACCAACTTCTTCGGCATCTTTCCTGCAGTTGGTTTGGGCTTTAGCAACCAATTCTTGTTTATGTTGGACGCACAAAGGTCTTGCTGGTTCTGGTAAAGCTTCAGTGCATCCTCCTTAGTGCGGTAGGATGTTCTATTGTAAACTGGAATCCCGAAAATTTCCTGAATGGCTGGCTCGGACAAGTATGCGAGAATTCTTCCATCAGGAGCTTCTATTTGCCTTTCTCGTGCATTATAGTGCAACGCACATTCCACCATAAGTCCCGGACACTCTTTTGCTGGTGGAAATCCAGCTGCGTGAACAATTCCATTGCGCATCATTCTTATCGCAATTGGCGAAGGTAGACGTCCATCGCTCCCGTACATTCTTTTCCTGAAGTCTTCGAGGTCCACGTGGCCAAGATTGCTGTCCACAACATGCTCCCACTTTGACTTGATCTTTGACTGCATCTGCACACCCTTGCTGGCAACTTCATCCTTACCGCTTCGAAAATAAATCTGCAAGGAAAAGGCAAAGAAAATATTTAGAATTTGAAATTTAAATCACCTTGGAATAAATTCCAGCTAGTTGTTTAAATTAGACTTCGTGAAAAATCAAGCTGGAAAGAAAATAAATGATGAAGTTTTATGTCAAAATGAAGTGGACAAAGTAAATCTGCCTGGCTCTTCTGGACAAAGAAATGATGACGATCACAATGCAAGCTGGTAAAAATTTATTTCCTTCACTTTGCTGCAAACTCAACTTTCGTGCCTTAGACAAATTTCTTCTCACACTTTTCTTTCGAAAACGAATGATTGTAAAAATGAGAAGTGAAATCAATTATAGAGGTGAGAAAATCGATCCAATTAGCAAATTTCAAATGTTTCCTTTAAATTGAGCTTTAACTTGTCTTTCACTCAGCTTCCGGGTGGCAAGTTTTATCTTCAACGATAATATCTGAGAAAGTTTCCAAATTCAACGCCAGTTCAACAAAGCTCTTTTGTCCTTTTTCCAATTTCGACTTTTCAAGACTTATCTCTTTGGGTGTTGGAAAATAAACAATTAAAATAATTAAAATAATTATTCTATGTGTTATTTCCAACCCATTTGTTTTTTTTTATGGCAAATTATTTTTTGTCTAAGGCAATTTGATTTTTTCGAAATTTTTTATTTGCCTTAAGCGAATTTTCTTTCTTCCAAATTGTTTTGCTATAACTTCTTTCGTCCAAAATTATTTTGCACAGGAAAGTTCTTTTCAATTCAAAAAATTATTTTGCCGTAAGTCCTTTCGTCCAAAATTATTTTGCCGTAATTTTCAATCGTCCAAAGCCTCTGGCAAAATTTATTTCATCTTCCTAGAACTTTAGACATTTTGGACTTAGGCGAATTTTCTAAGTATAGCGAATTTTCAAAGTGCCCAGCAGAGATTTTTATTTCTCAAACATTCATACTTAGGCAAAAATTTCCAATTTTCCTTTCTCCCTCTGCAAACATATGGACTTCCTTATTAGTTTAGCTTTCACCCACTTCTTCATTATGCATGACTTGGCTAAATTTCTCTTTGCCATCTCCTTTTTGCTCTGACTTACTTCTCATTTCCTGCCATTTAATACGCAAGGACTCATCACTTGATAGCCATTGAGGCGGACTTCCATTTATTTTGCTTTGCCATTTAAGGCGACTTCAGCTTTGACCTTGCCATTTTCTTCATTTCCCCCAAGGCGACTTAGCCAATTTGTACGCCACATCTAACATTTTAACATGGACGGACTTTGCTCATTTGCATGCCACTTAACCTTATGCCTAAGGCGGACTTCCTTCATCTTCAAGCCATTCAACTTTTACCCAAGGCGGACTTCACCTCTTGGCATGCCATTCAAGGCGGACTTGGGCTTGTGGCTTGCCATCTCCTCTTGAGCTCAAGGCGGACTTCATCAGATTTGTTGCCATCTTCTATCTTGCTAAGGGCGGACTTACTAGGATGGCTTGCCATTTCCTTATACTGCTGAAGGCGGAGTTTCTTCATTGTCAGGCCATTTCCATTGTCTGGCTGAAGCTTGTTGGCATTAATTTTCTCTTTCTCCTTGCTGGTTGGACCTCCATGATTCCAAACTTAGGCGAATTTCCATGATTACTCAGATTTTATCCATGATCTGCTCAGATTTCTTGATGAATTTCCAGATTTTTCACCAATTCGTTGACTGATTTATCATTTTATTTACCATTTTTCTGTGCTTTTCCAGAATTCTCTGTGATTTTTACCAGATTTCTTATCATTTTCCAGAATTTCACCATGAATTCAAAAATTTTCAAATCCATTTTCTGAGAGTTTCATTGATCTTTTCGAACTTCTGAGTGGATTTTCGAAACTCGAGACTTTTCCAAATATAGAAACTTTCTAAAAATAGAAATTTTCCAAAAATAGCAACTTTCCAAAAATAGACCCTAAAAAATAGGAATCTTAGAATCGCTCAAAAGTGCCAAAAAAGTAGGTCCTAAAAAATAGGGGGCCAGAGTGAAAAAACCCTAAAAACTGGGAGGTGTCGGAATTGACTGAAATGACAGTCGATCTTCGTCTCCCAGGCCTCCTAAGCATGATGGCGACGTTTGCACAATGATCCAGGCTAAAATTTATTTGCTTGACTCGGGTGACCATTCAAAATTCAGACTCAAAACTCTAAACGGAGACCGGACGATAACCAAGACGAATGACAAAAAACTCAAAAGCAATGAGGAGGGTCCCCATTTCAATGGGGCTTAGGTGTGAATTAGGTTATAACAGTCCTCATGTCATGTTTCGTCTCTCCAGTTCAGTCAGGTTTGTCTGTAATAGGTCCATATAATTATAGGATAAAACTAAAAGCAATACAGCCAATGTGTAGTAGCAGCCCTAAAGGCCGGTAAATTTGATTGCAGTCTTCAACGTTTTGGCTAGGTTGGCTTGGTCCAGTGGCTAGTCACCGCAGTCTATGTAAACTCTATAAGATGTATTTTGGTCAGTTCTGGCTTACAGTTATGCATATCAGTTCTGCAATATTTCTGAAAATAATATAAAGGGAGAGGGAGAAGGACCCTACCCCTCATTTGAATTACCTAAAAAAAATTTGATGTCGCTTTGAGCATTTATAAAACACTGATTCTCTGCACGTACAATAAATGTAAATCTTTTGGACAGTAACTAACTCAATTGGTTACAACTAACTCAATTGGTTACATACATGACACATTACTCGATTTCTTTTGATTTGAACCTCTCTGTGTTGAGGCCGTGGCCGTGGCACAAATGCTAGCTCAGAACTATCAAGCTCAAGTTCAAAGCTCCGCAGAAGTTCCTCAGTAATGGGCACACACCAGCTTCCTTTGAAAGCTGATTATAATAGCCTTGGGATTAGGTCTGATTACAGAAGGAATCACCCGATCATGTGAATGGTAAGAGCCCAATTTTCTCACCTCTGCATTCATGGGAAGAGGGTTTTCCCTGCCCAATTCGACATCGGCAAAGAGATTACTCAACACAATTTGGCGAAGGCAATTACACAAATCCTGGCATCAGACGAAAGGGAAAAATCAGACGACTTCTAGTTCTGTTCATTCAGCCTACAACCTTTGCAGGCATACACGATGACCTTGTTTGGGCTCAAAGGCACATGAGATTAAGAATGACTTGACTTTCAGAAAGACAACGAAGCCTTTAGTTAAAGTGGGCAAGTTGACATTAATCAGCTTGCTGATTCAGAAACAATCCCTCTCAATAGCAGGACAGTGCTTAAAATAATGATTATCTGGAACTAATCATATAACAATTGTATGCAAAATTCAAATGGGTTTGTGCTGTACACCAAAAATATACACATCGGACAAAAATCAACATGGAATAGAAAAATAAAATACATGAATAGGAGCAGACAGGGTAGAAGGTCGGTAGATATCAAATTTACGAGACAATGAACACTTACACTAAGTCGTGTTATAGAAGCATTATTTTGCAAGACAGGATCCATCACAGAGAAGGCACTAAACGTCTTGGAAAGAGGGGCTAATCTAGAGATAGTCTCCTATAATTGATTACCACAGATTAAACCCCACAGTTACTTGCCTGGAAGAGCAGTGTCTCCATCTTTTTCAAATTCACATTGGGAGGAAGCTTCATTGTACCCAGAGAAATGGGCTCATCTAATTGTTCTGTTTTAACCATACCACCTTCCCCGGATGCTGCTTTCAGAGTCCATATTGACTTATGAAGATCATGGTTTCCGTGCTTCTTGATAGAAGCACTCAGAATGAAAAAGCCACCAAAACTTGTCTTCAATTCAGTCTTTCTTTGCGAACTCTTGGAGTGCAGACAACCACAAGATGAGTCAACAACTACAGCCGACTGTATAGGAGCTAAACACATGCTGCTACATTTTAAGCCCAACACAGAGGCCATCAGAGAAGCTGAATACTGCAAATTTGTGTTGGATTCGGAGCAGAAGGTCGTTGGTATTGAGTAATCTTTTCAAAATTTCAGTGTAAATTAAGGGGTACTGAAGTTCAAAGGTGGAAACATTAAATCCACAAAATAGAGATTTTGGATTGCTATCAATAAAAAGTGGAAACGTGTGGCGTAGCATTCCTTTAGTTCTCTACAGATTTTAGAGAAGTTCGTTTAGTATATGATTTTAGCATTTTGTTTAGTTACTTGGCATATTTTCTAATCTTAGATTTGAATTTAATATTTTGATATATATAAAATCTCTTTAAAATCATTCCCTATTTTATAGGCAATTGCCCTTTATGAAATGGAACGTACCTTTGATCTTCTTCTCTAGATAAGATTGCAATAGTCTTCAACTTTAAATTTAAAATCATTCGTTTACGATATAAAAAATATTGGAATATGATTATTTATTGGATATCAAAAGTTTCAAATTTTGTGTCTAGGATTGTGCATTTAAGAACGTCATCTTATGTTATTTTGTTATTGTAAGGTTTTAACATTTTTTAAGTTTGTTTAGGTTAATAAAGTGAGCATTAATATGAGTGGAGTAAGGTGTTAACATCTTCTATGTGGGTTACACTTTCCTACTTTTTGGATAATTTTGGTCTATTCCCCTTATTGATTGTATTTACCAACTTCTCCTTTTGACATAGTCTATATATACTCACTCCCCTATCTTTTATTTTTAGTTCGTGCACTCATATTTTTGAGCCTTCTTAATGTTATTTTCTCTTTCAAAGTATTTATTTTTCTCATTAGATTTTAACTCTATAATATTATTTTGATGTTTGATCATCTATATTTGTAGTTTTATAATTTTCTTTTACATATTTTAACATGGTATTAGAGCATATAGTGTAGGGATAGAGCTTTCAATTTCTATTTTTGAAAGACTTTTTGGGGAAGGGGGCTAATCACTTTGCATTCAAGTTTCCTAAAAATTTTGATATATATTTTTTTAATCTTTAAGATTTATATTTATGTTTTCTAAAATCTATATGTAGCATTTTTTCAATAATCATAGCAACATTTCCAATCATTTTATACACTTAGAAAGCTTGAGAAAGTCAAGATTGATTTTCATTTTACCTAAATCAAATATTAGAAACACAATCTGTAAATGGAGGCTTGATCATTACATCAAGTAAACAAATTTTCTTTAAAGCATTTTGAAGTCAAATGGACTTTGCTAGTACATCAAGAAGGCCCAAGGATCCTTATATTTATATAAAACTTCTACATTTTGGCGCAAGGTGAATTTGGGGCAATTTTTTTGCCAAGAGGACTATAAGGCCTTCCTAGCGCAATCATACGATAGAAATTTTAACTTTTTTTAAATGCATGTAGCCTCCTTTACAAAAAGACTAGCCTTTTTTTGGGTGCAATACAACCAATTCAAGTAGCTTGCAACTCATTGTGGATAGAGCATCCACACATGCTATTCATAGCCTTGGGAAAAAGCTACAACCTCTTCATGTCCTTTTCCACCCAAGTAGTCACAACTATAATTCTACCCTTGTGCACTACTTGCCATCGGTCTTCACTATAATGACCTAAATTATAGATAAAATTTATTAAGTTTTTGTCATTTTCTTATAAACAATAAAAAAAAAACAACAATAAATTGAGGAAGGAAAAAAGTACTTGTAATAACTAAAAACATTTAATTCAAAGCCCCAACTACAAAATCACCATAATATGAAACCCTCATGGTAGAAAGAATTTAGATCTAATTAATAGGCTTGATAAACAAGGGTCCAAAAATGTATGGTAGCAATACAAGCCCCTATATTTGATATGTAAATCAAACTACAAGTATAATATTGATTTGGTAACATTGAAATAATATTTCTAAGTATGCCAAAAAAAAATCATACAATATGCATAAATAATAATTAGATCTATTTAATGACAACTAATGGGACATGAATAACAAATGTACTAACTAAATTGGTTGGCCCAAAATGTTGGCTAAAAGTTGTAGGTGAGTGTGCGTAGATAGAATTGAGAATTTAATGTTTTGTGCCAACCTTCAATCACTATCCTATTGTAAATTGTTTATTTCTTGTGACTAGAAGTGATTCCCAATGTAGGTCACTGCCCAAGATGGCCTAAAAATGATTGAGTATTATAGGTCACTATCCCCTTTGATGATTTTCCCCTTATGTTAATACCAATTGCCCTTTGAGTTTGCGAGTGTATATTCAAATTCTTACTTTTTGTAAGTCAATTTTGAGTTGTCTCTCAAATAATAGAATCAATAACTTAAATAAACTTCAACCCCTATAAATTATGTCCTCCAAGTATGGTTCCTAAGATATGAAGTGGAATTATCATTAACAATGCAAATATAACACTTTTGATGCACTATGATTCTCCATAATCTTGAAAACTAATGTAGAAATCCTCAAATATGATAAGGCAAAAAAATAATGATATTTTCTTTCATGGACATTGTAGCAAATTACAAATATCTTTGAGTCCTCCACAAATCAACATAATTATGATCCCTTGTTGGAATCACCCAAGATTGGAAGAAAATGTTTTCATCCTTGATCCCAAATGTGGAATCCAAGAGGGATTTAATCCTTGGATACCCTAGATTGGACAAATTGCTCAAATTTGAAAATTGGATGCAAAAGGATATCTTGAATCATGATCTTGAATGAGAAGCCAAGTGCTCCTTTAATAATTGTCTTATTTTAAAAAAAATCAAGCCCTACTATTAAATCATTTTTTTGTTTTTGGCCCCAAAATTACTAAAACTATTTTTTATGAAAACTATTTAAAAATACTTTAATTATAATTAAATATTTAAAAATACTTTAATTATAATTAAATATTTAAAAAATATTTTCACTATAATTATTTTTTTGAAAGCACTAGTGTACCACTAGGTGTCATGCTATCATAGCACCACTTGAGCTCAATGATGAGATTGATTAATAGCTAGTTTTCTCTTGTTTAGTTCATATCTTTCAAACACTTTAAGTTGCTTATTTCATATACATTCTTGAACATATATACCTTTTATATCTTTTATGCCATCCAAACCAGACTTTGATAAGTGGAAATATAATTATGATATGATGATGTTTGCATGGATGAATGTGTGAATGTGTATGAAATTCAGTGTGAATCTATGTTTAATTCATGATTGCTAATGGTATGCATGCTTTATGAAACTAACTCCTTGTATCCAGAAGAATTGCAATTCACAACAATTGGAGAACTCAACCCATAGCCAAAGGATTCCAGGTCGATTGCAAGGGAGAATCCAAGAATGTTGGAAACATGATAGTTGCAAAAATGATGGAAGTGACCATCGGGTGATCAATTTTGAGTCATCAGAGAAATGAATAAGATGATGGAGGAAAGAAGTTTGTAGTAATCAGGAAATTGACGTGACTATTTACATAGAGCATGTCTCTGTCAATGTCGTTAAAGAAAAGTTGCAAACCTATTTGTCTTCTATATTTTTTAGTTATAGTTTTAGCTGCAAAGACTTTATCTCTCTCTATTTTGAAGGAGAGTGAACATCCTCACTTAATTTCTATTTTTACTCCTTATGCAAATAAACCTCCTACTAAACCTATATAGTTAGATTGGTGGTTGAGGAGCAGATCTAGTTGGAAGATATATTTTCATAGTTATAGTTTTGTTTCATAGACAATATCTTTGTTAGTTTTTTGTTATACATTCACGAATGAGAAATATGTGAAGATTCCTTTTAGATTGCAGAGTTTAGTTATATGCAATAAATATGTTCTTGTTTACTATAAGTTGAATCAAGTGGTACATATTTGGTTTCTCTTGTGGGTACAACAAATTGAGAAAGGGCCACTCAAGGTACTATTCACCCACCTTCATTTTAGTTATTAATTTAGATGTTTACATTATTGCATCCATTTCAATAGATTCTTCATTACATGTACATGAATGATACTAAGTCTCATGGTTTAAGTTTTGTGATGCATCATTGAGTCATCCTTCGAAGCGAGTCAAGTAGTTAGGAGTAAGAATAAGAAGTGCTAGTGAAATTGCAAAGTTTAGGTTTAATAGTTAAACAATTGCAATGTTAAGTTGAAGGTACCTGCAACATTAATAGCAGATTAAGTTATTTCCCCCATTTTATAGTTTATGCTTTATTTTCCTTTTCCAGCCTTTACTATTTTCCTACACATGTGCAAACCACCTATACTTGATGATATAGGGCATGTAGATTCTGTGAATGCACATATAATGCCAACATCATCAAAGCTTATGAAGCCCTGGTTGATAATTTAATGGAGTCTTTGCAAGGGTTTAGTGGATTGTTTAGTTAGGAACCCTTCCTTTGAATTGTGTGTCTAACACCAAGTTTACTGGACATTAGTGAGGCCTTACATTTTTGGTGCCATTGCTAAGGATGGTGCTACATTCATGATTCTCTTGTGTTATTTCAAGATTTTATAGTTAGAATTTTGTCTTTAGCATTAGGGTAATTAGGATTTATTTATCAATACAAAAACACTTTACTAATAATGAGTAGGATTTGTTGATCCAAAGAGTCACAACTATTGTATGTGGAGGCAGTGGGACACTCTAGGAAGATTTCTCCCCTCAACACACAAAGCTTTAGAGGATAATAGTGATCATAGTGAACAAGGTGAGGGTATTCATGAAGAAGAATAATCCCTAACACCAATAACCATGTCAAATACATAGGAGACTTCCCATACACATATCATCACCATGGGTGATGCTAGAGTGGAAGACCCACCAAATCATGTAACCTTTGAGTTCCACATTTCCAACCAAGAGAGAACAACTACACTGGAGAACATACATCCGTCAACATTACTTGTCTTCTATGGGTTGGTCACAAAGGATCAAAACACATTCCTTTTTGAGTTTGATGTGTTGTACTTAAGTTATTATTATACTATAGATTCACATAGGCTCAAACTATTTCCAGCAACCATGAAAGATGCTTCTCTGAGATGGTTTAAAGGTTTGGGAAGAGATGATGTTCCAAATTGGAATACCATGAAGACAAAGTTCTTAGAGAAGTACAAGGACTACTATAGAGGAATAGATAGAAAGAGACGATATCTTCAGGATGTCACAAAAGGAGGATGAATCCCTAGAAGACTACATGGAAAGGTTTTAGTTTTTCCTTAAGAAATATCATCAGAACAAACTCTCTGATGAGTATTCAAAGATGATATTCTTAAGGTGAGGATTGCATGGATGCACTTAACCTCATCAAGGTAGGAGATATATCTCAAGCACCATTTGAGGAGATTTGCAAGGCATGTAGGAACTATTCAAGGTCTTTCACAAAGAAGGTTAGGGGTGATAGGGAATCTTCCATCATCAAACCATCCAATGGATTCAAAGACATCAAACACAAGCTAAAATTGACTTGTTGGGACAACTCAAAGATGTGTGTACCAAAATACCCCTTATCCAAGCCATTAAGGAGGTTCCTATCTACACCAAAATAGTGAGAGAACTTTTCCTTAAAAAGTCGAGTAGGAAGAGGAAAGATCATTGGACTCTACAATTCCTAGGACAACTTGCAATCATCATGTTGGAAAACATAACTATTCTCAATTATGCAAACCTTGAGAGTCTTGTGGTGGATGTAAAGATAAATGACACTCTCAAATGTAAGAACACACTAATTGACTTGGGAGAAGTTATCAATGTAATAACTAAAGAAACCATGATTTTCTTACAATTGATAGAACTCAGAACTAAGCCTACTATTCTACAATTGGCAGATAGGTCCACAGTCAAACCTAAAGGTATAATTGAAGACTTGGTGATAACACTGGATTCATGGGAGTATCCTACAAATTTCTTGGTGTTGCAGCCAAATGATAATTTTTTAGGTTACCCGCTCATTTTAGGAAGACCTTTCCTGGAAATAGCAAATGCCTCCATAGGTTTCAGGTCTAGGAATATAATTATCTCTAATGAAAATTTGAATAAGAAATTATTCATTTATCCACTAGCCTAGCCACATGTAGACCTAGAATAAACCATTTGACCTACCCTAGATGAGGCGGATCAATACTCCTTGCAAGCCTTAATGACTATTGAACACAATCCACTGTTAGAACACCAAGATGAAGATGACTTAATAGTAAACATCATGCAAAATTAATATGGTAGGGACCCACAACATCAATACTGCTTGACATGTTTACATGATCCCATACAAAATATTATCCCTACCAGTTCATCTCAGTCAATTTCCCAAATATTTCACAATTTTTTATCTCACCAATGTATTCCAAACATAGCAAGACTTGACATCTCATCAATACAAACAACATCTAACACTTTAGAGATCATGTGAGGTAAAAAATTGAATGCTAATAGTCAATTGACTAATTTACAACAAGCCTCACTAATGAACATGCAACAACCTTTGCATGTGATTATATTCATGACATGAAGGGGATAGACCCAAAATTGTGCATGCATAGGATTTATGTCAATGATGGTTTTAAATGCATAAGACAACCACAAAGGAGAATGAACCCTACAGTCAGAGACATAGATACAATAGAATTGACAAAATTACTTGATGTAGGATTTATATATCATATCTCTGATAGTCAATGGGTGTCACCTCTAGTAATTGTTCCAAAGGGTGGTGGAAAGTGAAGATTATGTGTAGACTACCAAGAATTAAATGTTGCAACTAGGAAGGATCACTTTCCACTCCCCTTCATTGATCAAGTGCTTGATTCATTAGTAGGAAAAAAGTACTTATCCTTTCTAGATGGATTTAGTGGCTACAATCAAATTAAGATTGCCCCAAAATACCAAGAAAAGAAAACTTTTATATGCCCTTGGGGCACATAAACTTATTATGTCCTACCATTTGGCCAATGTAATGCACCAACCACTTTCTAGAGGGTAGTACTGAGTATATTCTTAGGCTTTTCCTATGACTCCATGGAAGTTTACATGGATGATTTCACAACATATCTAGGAATACATATGATGAAGCACTTGGTAATATAGAGAAGGTGCTAAAGAGGTGTCATGAACACAACTTATCCCTGAGTCATGAAAAGTTTTTCATGATGATGACAAAAGGGAATATATTGGGACATTTTATGTCAAATGAAGGAATTCAAGTGGACCCCAACAAATTGAATTGATCTCAATAATCTTTGTTCCTCAAAGACAAAAAGATGTTAGAAGTTTCCTAGAACATGTTGGGTATTATAGGAGATTCATTCAATACTTTAGTAAACTTGTAGCTCCACTATTTGTGTTACTATCCAAAGATGTAGAATTTGAATGGACAACCACTTGCCAACACTCTTTTGAAGCACTCAAGATTGCATTAACCAAAAACCTTTTTTTGAGAGGATCAAATTGGACCTTACCTTTCCACATCTATACAAATGCTTTTGATTTTGCTATAGGAGATGTACTTTGGAAAAGGGAAGGAAATGAGGAGTATGGCATATAGTATATCAGTAAAAATATACAAGGGGCATAACTCAATTATATAGCGACAAAGAAATAAATATTGGTAGTGATATATGTGGTAAATTTTTTTAGGAATTATATTATTGGATATCCCATGTTCATACACATTGACCATACAACAATTAGGCATCTAATGAACAAACCAGTGGTTGGTGGTAGGCTTGTAAGGTGGTTAATATTGCTTCAAGAATTTGACATCACCATTATAAACAAGCTAGGAAAAGAAAATGTAGTGGTATATTTTCTATCCAGACTACCAACTAAATCAAAAGAAAATTTTATTGATGATACATTCCCAAATAAGCATTTATTTGCTCTAGGGCGGGTGCAAAAAGTTGGGGGGCTAAAAAGTGGCCAACTTTTTCAATTTTTTTGAAAAGGCCATAATGTGAGTGTGTTATAACACACTCACATTATGGATTGGTGTGACTGAGCCTAAGGATCAGTCACATTGAAGCTATAACACACTCACATTATAACATGAGTGCATTATAACTATTTATAAAAAAAAGCAATAATCATCATTTCTCATTTCTACGTTTTTCTCCAAGCCCATGACCTTCAAACCCTCAAAAACACACTCATGTTCTTGGAGACCAAATTCTTCATCAAATTATTTTTGAGTCTTCACCAAAATGTCACCATGACATCGAGGAAGTGTTAGGAGTAAGTTTTTTTTTTTTTTTTTTGTGAATTTGTTTCTAAGTAGGTAGATTTAATAGATTTTTCGATGTAAATTTATTTAATTTACAGGAAATGATAATCAACCTCCTAGTCTTCAAAATCCTCCTTCACCTCAACCCAAAATACCTGATGAAGAAAAACCCCAAATCCAACAATAAACTCCTCCAGCAATTCCTCAACATCCTCCTGGAACTCAACAAAATTTAATTGGGGAAATTGAAAATAACAAAAAACAAATTGAGGAGTTAATTGTGAGGTTAAAAGATCCCGCAATTTCAACCTTGCAAAGATCCATGCTTGTAGAATCACTTGAAGCAATGTTAAAACATGTAGATTCAATTAGCAGGAAATTAAGTGGTTAGGTGGAGAAGATACGAGAGTACAAAGAATATTATATAGATAAAATTTCCTACACACAAGTCAAAAAAGAAAAAATTACAAACTTTGACATTTGTTCACTTTTCACAAACCCAAGAACAAATCAACCTCTACACCCTACAAACAAAAGGTTTCCTATCAATTGGCGCAACCACCAAGGGATAAAGGACCATTTTTGGTAGAGGTGGTGGATGACTTTTGACCATCCTCCATGCAACAATAACTAGGTCCTGCAATATTTATTGAGGAAACTCTACTGTGAGTTTGTCCTGTTGCTCAATTTTCACCTACGGGCTCAATTGGGCAGGATAAATTATGTTTTAGATGTTCATAAGGGCCAAATGGGACATTTGCATTGAGGGTTAGGTCATGCATCTGATGAAATTTCACAAGGAGCTCAGTTGAAAAGCATGCCTCAATCAGTTTTGGCACAAAACTTATCAGAGAAGAGAGTTGGCAAGACCCTCTTGTTGTCTTGCCGACTAGCAATGCCCTCTATTTGTTCAAATGCACCAGTCGTCAGGACATTCGGGTCACCATGACTCTTTATGTGTCTCTCCGCATGGGATGTCTCACCGAGGGTAGCTCCCAAGGTTGGTGTTAGGGAGATGTTTGTGTTCGCCGTGATGTCTTGGCAACCAAGCACAAGTCTCGGTGAAATGAAATGATCTCGACAAAAGTTCTCACTGACAGGATGAAGTCTCCCCGAAATGGTTTGAGCCCGCCAAAAGATTGTGACTTCGCTGAGAGGTCTCGCCAATTAATTGCAGTCTGGCCGAAAGGTTTTGGGGTCACCAAGATGTCTCACCGACAAGTGGTGGTCTCGCCAAAGCGGAGGGAATTCGCCGAGAGGTCTTCCCGACTGGCAGGGAGTCTTACTGAAACAAAAGATGCGAGCTCAGGGGAAAGGAAAGTAGGGTCGCTGTGATGTCTCAGCGAAAGTATCAAGTCCTGCCGATAATGGAGGGATCTCGATATGTGTTTTGCCTTCGGAAAGAGGTCTCACCGATAACAAAAGGTCTCCCTGACATAAATGACATCGATGTAGTGTCTGGCCGCCGGAGTGATGTCCTGCCGATTGCTTAAGGTCTCAGCGATGGTATGGGGGCTTTGCTGTAAGGTCTCACTGTCGGGGTGAGGTCTCGCTGAAGTGATGTAGTCTCGATGAGGGGAGGCGTCATCGGTGTAAGGTCTTCTCGACCCGCTAGTGTCCTGCCGAAGTGTTCTCAGTTTGCCGAAGGTTTTTCCTTCGGCATGAAGTCTCGGCGACTAGCGAAGGTCTCACCAAGAGGAATTGATATCAGTGTAATGTCTCACCAAAGGCTTAGGGTCTCGCTGAGGAAATATGAGCTCGCTGAGATGTCTCGGCGACCGAATAATGTCTCACTGAAATGGAGTGCCTTCGGCGTAGGATGGTGATCTTGGGGAGATGTCCTACCGATAGGCCAAGGTCTTAGCGACGGTATGGGGGCTTTGCTGTAAGGTCTCACCATCGGGGTAAGGTCTCACAGAGGTGAAGCGGTCTCGATGAAGGAAACAAGCTCGGTGAGATGTCTCGCCAACTAGTGGTGGTCTCCCTGACAAGAGAGGAAGTGGCATCGGCGAAAGAAAGTGTTTTCCGTGATTTCTTGCCAACCCGATAGGGTTTTGCCAAGATGAAGTGACCTCACTGAGAGAGTTTGACATCAGTCTAACATCTGGCCGATAGGGCGAAGTCTTG